>JAXIVJ010002336.1:87500-112015 GCA_036785665.1 Chirona hameri
ACCCAGACGTCCAGAGAAGTGGACGAGCTGGAGCGATCCGTTGGGCCCGTCACTGTGGAGCCAGCGGCACCGGTCACCCCGGTTTAACAGATATCGGGTGGCGGGTCCAGTCTCGCGCAGCAAGTCCTGACGCTCACGGTGGAGTGCCGGGCGGCGTGCGCTAGGGAGCGACCCCCGGCCGCTCCCAAGTATTATTCGTATTCGTCCGGAAGTAGATAGCTTGCCTGTGAATAACTGTGCTGACGTGGAGACTGGAACGTTCGCGACACTTTTGGCGCCTACTTCGGAAACTGTGAGTGCGGAATTAGCATAAAATCGCCAAAGAAGCTTTGATTTTCCGACAGACCTCGTCGCGCCAGTGACGTCTTTGTCGTGCCTGTGATGTATTTTTTTTTTAAAGAAAGACCACCCGCAAGCCATCGGCAAAATCCAAAATTGAACACTGTTGATGTGACCATTGTCTGATTCACGACTTTCTTAACCATTTTCAAGAAAACAGCAAAAGAGTCAAAACTATATTCTCCAGCCGGACGATGGGCGCATGCTCACCGACATAAATCTGCCGACACCTAGTCTCCCCCGTCAACCCCTCCCCCATGTCGGACCGCCACGGCCCGGCACCGGTTTGTCGGCCGCCGCCGCTAACGGTGACCTTGACGACGGCGACGACGCAGAGCCAGCCCGGCCCGGCCACCGGCGACGACTGAGGCGGAGGGGATGTAGGGGTGGCAGGAAGGCGATTTTTTTTCTGGAGATCGCAAGAGAGCGCTGACCATCAGAACGCCTCCGGCACTGGGGCACAGCCCCGCCGTGTGGAGTGCCAAACACCCCCGCGCTGCCTGCTATGCAGATCATGCGGCCCCAGGCCCCCCTGGTCGGCCGACCCCAGATTCTACCGACCGGAGAAGCGCAGACCGCCGGTCACCAGTCCCACAGCGCCTGCGTACGACCGGGCACACCTGCTGGCGGTGCGCGACCGGCTGGACGGGGACACGGCTCGTGGCGTGACCGCGACCATCCGGCACAGCCTACCTGCCCACCTGTCCCGGCTGATCCGCCACCGGAGAGGTGGGCGGACCGACGCCCACACCCGCCGGCAGACTCGGGTTGGGTGCAGTGTCGACTTCCCGCCTCGCCCTGCGCGCACAACAGAAGCAGTACATCGGCCTCAGACGCTGGTGCACCCCGCCAGACTGACCGCGCGGCAGACTCGCCGGGAATACGCAGCCGTGGTGGGCACTGCTGAGCCGGCGAGACACGACTACAATATCGGTCACATCAATGCCCGATCGCTGACACCCCGACTGGACGAAGTCAACCAGCTCCTGCAAAAACACCACATGGACATTCTGTGCGTGTCTGAAACTTGGCTCAAACCCGACGTGCTCGACAGGGTTCTGGTATTCCCGGGATTCAGCATACTGCGGCACGACCGCAGTGTCGCCCGGCCGACAGCAGCCCAGCAGACCCAGCCGCGCGGAGGTGGAGTCGCCATACTCATCGCGGACTCACTCCGTGCGGTGAAACTCGACATAGGTGGTGCTGATCCTACGGTGGAGTCCCTGTGGATCTCGGTGAGCGGCCCCGGCCGCCGCACCGTAGTGATAGGCGCCATCTATCGACCGCCGGGAGGACCGACATCCCGATGCCTGAACAAAATTCGAGACCAGCTACAAACTGCCGTCGCCACGGGAAAACCGGTGTTCGTACTGGGTGACTTCAATGTCAATCTTCTCAACCCGGACGGCCCTGGTGTTCGCGGTTTCCAGACCATCCTGAGTGATCTGAGTCTCAAACAGCTAGTCGACAAGCCTACCCACCTCCATCCGACACCGACACTGCTTGACTTGATCGTCACCAACGTGACGGACCTCCAGGACTCAATCCAGGTTCTCCCCGAGCCCGTGGCGGACCACCAGCCTGTGCTGCTCTGCGCTCCCGTCCCCAGAGAGCGCCGACGACCAATCACCACCACCATGCGGCCGTGGAAACGCGTCAACTGGGACGCGCTCAACCTGAGCCTGCTGCTCGCGGACTGGGAGCCGCTCCACGCCGCTGGCACCGTCGACGACAAGGTGGACGCGTTCATGACAGTATGGAACACCGCAGTCGACATCCACTGCCCGACCACCACTGTGACGTCACGCCGACCGAGCTGCCCGTGGCTGTGAGGCGACGCGCAAATCTCCGCAGCCATGGAGGAGCGCGACCGCGCCCGCGAGACCTGGGAGCACTGCCGCACCCCGGAGTCACGCCGCACGCACCAGCAATGCCGAAACAGAGTGAAGGGACTAATTACCCTCGCACGTCGCTCGTACCTGTGCAGTGGTCTGCTGAGCGAGCGGCGTAATTTTTGGAACCGCCTCAGGCAGTTCGCAATGCAGCCAGCGAGAGGGCGTGCCACACCCGATGACGACCTGGCCAACCGGGCAGACGAACTCAACGCCCACTTCACTTCCGTCGGACCTCGTATCGCAGCGGAGGCAGCGGCCATGCGCGACAGTGCTGGCACGACTCCGGCTGGACCGCGCCCGCACCGTGTCTTTGCCTCAGCCCTCTCCCTGTGCCCGGCCACTCTGCCGGAACTTTCAACCGCAATCGGGAAGATGAGTGCATCGAGGGCCGTCGGTGTCGACGGTGTGCCTCTCCTTGCTATAAATAAGTGTTTCCCTGTAATCGGCTGTCATCTCCTACACCTGATCAACTCTTCTATATCGTCATGTACTTTCCCTTCTTCCTGGAAGATCGCGCGCGTCACTCCAGTGTTTAAATCGGGAGATCGGTCTGACCTCAACAACTTTCGGCCCATTTCTATACTCTCTGTACTGTCGAAAATCGCGGAGAAGGTCGTCTGCTCGCAGCTCAGCTCTTACCTACTTGACCACCATGTACTGACGCCAATGCAGTATGCTTACCGTCCATGTCACTCGACAGAGGACGCTCTGATCGACGCTGTGGAATGGCTGGCAGGGGCTGTCGACAACGGCCATGTCGCGTCGATTACGACGATCGACCTCAGCAAAGCCTTCGACAGTATTGATCATGACGTCCTTCTCAGTAAGCTCGAACAGTGCGGTGTGTCCTCGGAATGGTTTAGAGACTACCTGAGCGGTAGGAGACAGACGGTCAGCGGCGGCTCAATCACTCTACCCCTATCCCATGGGGTGGCCCAGGGATCCCTAGTCGGTCCAATCCTCTTCCTCATTTTCATCAATGACCTACCCAACTTCCTTCCCCACGGCCGCCTTCTATCCTACGCCGACGACACCCAACTCCTTGACTCCGCCACTCCTGATGTCGTCGGTCTCTCTAACTTGAAAGCCCGGGTCGAGGAGTCGATCCAGTGCCTACAAACTGGTTCCAGTCTAATAGCCTCAAAATGAACCCCACAAAGACAGACTTCATGCTGGTTGGCACCAAACCCTCCCTCAAAAAGACCAACAACTTAACTTCCACATTACTACTTCTGGCACAGATATCTACCCATCATCTTCAGTGAAGGTACTGGGTGTACTCCTCGACCAACACCTCACCTGGGAACCCCATATGCGCTGCAACGCAATCCTCGTGTCCCTCTTCAAAACTCGGCACCATTTCACTCCTGAGGTTCTGAAGCTCCTAGCCCAAGTTCACGTCTTCCCGCACATCCTCTACTGCCTGTCTGTCTGGGGTGGCGCGGCCGAGTGTCACCTAGGTAGAGTGCAGATAATTATCAACTTCGCTGCCAGGCTTGTGAGTGGTACTCGCCGCTGCGACCACATATCCCCCGCCCTTGAAGCACTCGGATGGCAGAGAGTCGCGGAAACTGTTCGCCACCGTGACTGCCTGAACGTGCACAGAGCGCTGCATGTCAGCGAGTCGCCCCACGCTCTGCGTGCTCTATTTGCGACGCGTGCCGAGTCTTCCCAACGCCAGACTCGAGCTGTTTCGGACGGCGTTGGCTCACTCCATCTGCCTCGCGTCCGGCTGACCGCCACTCAGCGGCAGTTTCCGTACCGAGCTGCCGCCGCATGGAACCGACTGCCAGCGGCTGCCGTCCATGCCCGCTCGCGCCGCGCGTTCCTGTGTGCTTTAAATCGCTGATTGACTGTATCGACTGTATCTGCTGATTGTATCACTTTCACTGTGTTGTATGTGTTGGATCATGGGGCATGCTAGCTATGACTAGGTGCAGAATACCCACTATGTGGACGCTCCTTGAAATACATGAACTTGAACTTGAACTAGGTATAGGTATAGGTATAGGTATAGGTATAGGTATAGGTATAGGTATAGGTATAGGTATAGGTATAGGTATAGGTATAGGTATAGGTATAGGTATAGGTATAGGTATAGGTATAGGTTTAGGTACAGGTACAGGTACAGGTACAGGTACAGGTACAGGTACAGGTACAGGTACAGGTACATGTACAGGTACAGGTACAGGTACAGGTACAGGTACAGGTACAGGTACAGGTACAGGTACAGGCATAGGTACAGGCATAGGCATAGACATAGGCATAGACATAGGCATAGGCATAGGCATAGGCATAGGCATATGCATATGCATAGACATAGGCATAGACATAGGCATAGGCATAGGCATAGGCATAGGCATAGGCATATGCATAGGCATAGGAATAGGAATAGGCATAGGCATAGGCATAGGCATAGGCATAGGCATAGGCATAGGCATAGGTATAGGTATAGGTATAGGTATAGGTATAGGTATAGGTATAGGTATAGTTATAGGTATAGGTATAGGCATAGGCATAGGTATAGGTATAGGTATAGGTATAGGTATAGGCATAGTCATAGGCATATGCATATGCATAGGCATAGGCATAGGCATAGGCATAGGTATAGGTATAGGTATAGGTATAGGTATAGGTATAGGTATAGGTATAGGTATAGGTATAGGTATAGGTATAGGTATAGGTATAGGTATAGGTATAGGTATAGGTATAGGTATAGGTATAGGTATAGGTGTAGGTGTAGGTGTAGGTGTAGGTGTAGGTGTAGGTGTAGGTGTAGGTGTAGGTGTAGGTGTAGGTGTAGGTGTAGGTGTAGGTGTAGGTGTAGGTGTAGGTGTAGGTGTAGGTGTAGGTGTAGGTGTAGGTGTAGGTGTAGGTGTAGGTGTAGGTGTAGGTGTAGGTGTAGGTGTAGGTGTAGGTATAGGTATAGGTATAGGTATAGGTATAGGTATAGGTATAGGTATAGGTATAGGTATAGGTATAGGTATAGGTATAGGTATAGGTATAGGTATAGGTATAGGTATATGCATAGGTATAGGTATAGGTATATGTATAGGTATAGGTATAGGTATAGGTATAGGTATAGGTATATATATACATATAATATTTATATAATGTTTATATTTGTATTAATATAAACTTTAGGGACAAACTAATCAAGTAACTATTTGTAGCAATATTTTTTCCCGTATTTACGACACCTTCCTGGAACTTTAACAACCTTGCGTTACTTTTACTCTGATAATTTAAAAAAAAGTTATTCGCAGTAAATAGTGGATAGACACTCAATGTCCGTCGGACTCTTCGGTTCCTTGCAGGGAACAAATGCTCAAACGAACGCAATAACTTCTAAGTTTCTAAGCCAAACGCAACACACTTTATGTTAGCCCCTCCCCCGCCCCCCCCCCCCCACCCTCCCAAGAAAGTGGAGCAACAGCATGCAGAGTTCCCACCGTACCATAATCAGGTAATAAGTGCAGGTGTGTGCGGTTTTAGTTGTAGCAGCATCGCAGAGCGCAGTCCAGCAGACAGCTCCGGTCCGGGGCTGGTGTGCCCGCCGAACTCCGGCCAATATCTGACGCGGCAATCATATGATGCAATGCGATGTCAGTGATAGGCGATGGGCCGAACGTCCGAGGCGGCGGGGGCGGCACAGGCTTGGTTTCCCATCAAACATTTGTATAGTTAATATATGCACCTGCTTGTTGCCTGCTCCTACTTATTTTTACTTGCATGAGCCCATGTCAAAGGGCCAAGCCTGGAAATAAGCATGGATCAGCATGCAGTGTTGCGCATAGCATGATTACACAGTTAAATGGCTTGTTATTTGTGGTGTAAACGGTTTAGGCTGACCAGTGAACACCTGTGTCTATAATCTACGTAAATGATTGGCGACCTGAACCGCACAACACACAGCCTGCCCTGCTACGGCGCGGCACACGGCTATCATGGTATCTTGCCACAACACACAGCCTGACCTGCTACGGCGCGGCACACGGCTATCATGGTATCTTGCCACAACACACAGCCTGACCTGCTATGGCGCGGCACACGGCTATCATGGTATCTTGCCACAACACACAGCCTGACCTGCTATGGCGCGGCACACGGCTATCATGGTATCTTGCCACAACACACAGCCTGACCTGCTATGGCGCGGCACACGGCTATCATGGTATCTTGCCACAACACACAGCCTGACCTGCTATGGCGCGGCACACGGCTATCATGGCATCTTGCCACAACACACAGCCTGACCTGCTATGGCGCGGCACACGGCTATCATGGTATCTTGCCACACCACACAGCCTGACCTGCTATGGCGCGGCACACGGCTATCATGGTATCTTGCCACAACACACAGCCTGACCTGCTACGGCGCGGCACACGGCTATCATGGTATCTTGCCACAACACACAGCCTGACCTGCTATGGCGCGGCACACGGCTATCATGGTATCTTGCCACACCACACAGCCTGACCTGCTATGGCGCGGCACACGGCTATCATGGTATCTTGCCACAACACACAGCCTGACCTGCTACGGCGCGGCACACGGCTATCATGGTATCTTGCCACAACACACAGCCTGACCTGCTATGGCGCGGCACACGGCTATCATGGTATCTTGCCTGATCATGGTAGAACCACGCGTTCACCCTATACAATGTGATGATCAGTATATTGTGTTTGGCTTTTAGTTCGTGTCGTGCTTTTGTGAGTCATCTTCCAGTGACGTTAGCGAAACTGTGCATATACTTATGGACGGATACCTGATTCCCATTTACTTTGAGTATTATTTGTCAAATAAAAATGTGGACTTGCTTTTACATACATTTTACAGGTAGCAATCACGGAACAATTAATAACATCAAATCAACAGCGTACTTTGCATGATATCGCAGCGTTTTTATCTCATCAAATGACGCTCCCGTAGACGTATGTACATACCTCCACCATTTTGCCAATAGTCGTGTTTACAGCTAACACACTCGTCAACCTCAATGTATGTACACCTTAAAGAGACTGTCCCACCTTTTTTTTAAAGTTGTTCAATCACACTTAACCCTATTCCCTGCGGGCGGCCAGAATTGCGTTAACCTGCGGGGGCGGGGGAATTTTCTGCCCCTCCCCAGAGATCTCGAGAACCACTCGGTCGATTCGATGGAAAAACGCTATTCGCCTCGTCACGACAAGGTCTATCTGCTTAGATCCCGAAATTTTTGTTTTGTTTAAAAATGGGGGGTCAGGGGGTAAAATATTCTACAATTTTTGGTGTTTTTTGAAAGGTCATTGCGGCCATGTGGCTCGACCAATTTGCATGCCCCAAACGTTTTTGAGCTTCAAATCTACTGGTCTTTAATATATCAAAAGACTAAAAACAAAATAAAAATCATAAGCGTAGTCAGGGAATGTAAAATGGGGGATTTCCTGAAGACAAAAATATGTGCTGTTCGTGATTGTTTGGGACGACATGAACGTCACATGTGGGCAATATATGCTGTAATTTGTTAAATTTAATATATTGCGCATAGGCAGATCCAGGAAAAAACATGGGGGGGGGGGGGGGGCACCGTGCGCTTAACGCTTTTATCATCTTACTAATTTGAAGTAGGACCTAATTTGAGGGTGAGTATCGCCTCCCATTTTTTTTGTTGTAAATTCTGAGTGCGCCTCTGCCCCAAAAATATGTACAATCCCAGTATCTATGATGCATATTGCATTGAAATTGTTATGATGCATTTATTGCACTGCAAACCACGAAGGAAGTATGCGCCTCAAAACCGCATTCGTAACACCCTCCCCAAAACAGGAGCCTGGAACCGCCTCTGCTAAACTGATTTTTTTTTAAATTTTGAAACAACACGCGCCATTCAATTATGGGAAAAGTCACAAAGTTCCAGGACGCTAGGCCTAACGGTTTAGACACGGCAAGTGAAAAACTACCGGGAGAGGCAGAATCTGCCCCCCGCAGGGAATAGGGTTAATTGTATTGCATTGTATTGACGTCACGCAACCAATCCACGCGAAGCGGGGCTATTCTAGGTCGCAGGTTATAAGACGTAAAATAGTGGAATCGGGTCAGCAGACATACTAGCGCACGCGCACGCACATACATACAGTCACGCACCGAGTAAAACAACTAACAATCGCCTACATGTTTAAATCACCCCTGTGTCTGCATTATGTGCTTACGCAGCTCGGTCTTAAACTGGGGTGGGCTGAGGTCACGAATAGTAGCGGGCAGGCTGTTGAAAGTCGTCACTATCGAATACAAGAAGCGCCGCCTCCCCGCCTCTGTGCGGATCGCTGGCGTCTGCAGTTGGTCACACTGCCTGGTTTCGCGGTGGTGGACATCACGTCTGGATAAAAGATGACTATGAAGCGACTCGGGCTGAGATGTCACTAAAATGCGTTTCAACAGGGCCATAGAATGGTAAAGATACATGTTGCCCGCCGTCAGCCACTCGAGTTGTCTTAAAACGTCGCTGATGTGATCAAACTTCCTACGGCCAGAGATCACACGTGCCCCGAGGTTGAGCAGCTTCTGCAGGCGCGCCGTCTGACCGGCGTTACATGCACCGTACACACAAATGCAGTAACGGACTAGCGAGGTGACAAGAACCTGGACTAGTGTGGTGCAGGTTGCCTGAGGTAGACTGTGCCTACAGTGGCTGAGGCCGATCAGCAGGCCAGTACACCGCTTCACAACGTCATCTACATGGGTCGAGAACGTCATGGCCTGGTCGAAAACTACACCCAGGTTCCGGACAGTGGGGGAACCGGCAACCGTGGCACCCATGAATTTGACGCTGATGGGAGGGAGCCGCTGCAATTTTTGATGTGATCCGAGAACAATGAGCTGCGTATTTTTTAGCTTTACCTTTCATGCCGTTTTTGCCGAACCAATGAGCCAGAAGGGTGAAGTTGTGTTCCATGAGCCGGGTGAGAGTGCCAAGGTCGCCAGTCCCACCAGAGACCATCACCTGGGTGTCATCGGCATACTGCACTATCTCAGCGCCGTCTGTAAACATTGGAAGGTCGTTGGCATCAATAGATAATAGCAGAGGGCCTAGCGCTGACCCTTGGTAGGTGCCGATAGGGTTCAGGAGTGAATCAGACGGGGTAATACTACCGGTGGTGTCTCTGATCAAAACTTTTTGATAGTGGTTCATGAGGTAGCTCTTAAACCATCGAGTGTCAACACCGTATAGTGCCAGCTTACGGAGAAGGGAGTCATGAGGGATGACGCCAAAACACTTGGAACAATCTAAAAGGCATAACAGAGTGACGTCACTGCGGTCCATGGCCGAAAATACTTGGTCCGTGACAGTTAAAAGCGCGGTGTCGGTGGAGTGGCCGGATCTAAACCCATGTTGATTGGATGAGAAGAGATGATGGGTGGTGAAGTAGTGGAACAACTGCTCGTACACGACGCGCTCCGTGATTTTGGCTATGGTTGGGAGGATGGAGATAGGCCGGTAATTGGAGACTTCGGTGGATTTCGGCGACTTTTGGATTGGGTGGACAATGGTCAGCTTCCAGGAGTCCGGGACGTGGTGGGACATGAGGCTGCTATTCACAATATGGGTGATGACGTGACACAGTGACGGAAGGCAGATCTTGATGAAGCGGATGCACAGTCCGTCCGTGCCGCACGACGTCGAGTTCCGCATACGCGCTACCACTCGGTACAGGACGTCCGGCGAGACAGGTGCCACCTGGAACTGGCCGGTAGCCACCCGAGGTAGGCGGACCGGCAGCTCGGGCCCAGACGAGTCCACCTGGCGTGCGGTGCTGCTCCCCACCTGGACAAAGTAGCGGTTGAGGGTATCGGCGTCAGCGCTGGGAGGATTGCCGGCGGCTCGCTTAGAGCCGACAATGGGCTGGACAGCGCGCCACATCCCGCTCGGGCCCGCCTCGCGCAGCCGCCGGTCAATCTCCTTCCGCGTGTCGCGCCGGATCGCAGAGCGGACCTGGCGGTTCAGGCTCTTGTAGGTCTCGCGGTCGCCGTCTCGGAGTGCCGCGCGTCGCCGCGCCATGAGGTCCTTGGTGGCGCTGGTGACGAACGGCGCCGCTGGGTTGCGCACAACGCGCCGCTTGAGTGGGGCCAGAGAGTCTAAAATAGGCCGAGTCGCCTCTAGAAAACACGCCCACTGAATGTCCGCTCGGTCGCTGTCAAACACCGGACTCCAGTCCGCGTCCGCTAACAGTCGATTGGCCTCGGAGGCGTCCAGCCGAGACCAGCACCGCGCCAACACAACACTAGCCTTATGCCTGTAGGCGGGTACGGTCAGCATAGCGCGCGTCCAGTTGTGCGGACTGTAGTCAAAGTGCAATACACCGGAGCGTGTCACACCGTGGGTAGTGCAGATGATGTCGATAGTAGATCCAAATGATGAAAAGGTTGGGCCCGTGACGTGTTGTTGCAGCGCGTACACGCCGAGCAGCTGGTGGAGTCGGCTGGCCGCGGGGCTGTCCTTGCTCACGTTGATGTTGATGTTGCCGGCGATGACAATGGGCCCGCTGTGACGGTTGGGCGCGTACTGGAGCTGCTCCTCTAGCTCTTCCAGGTCGGCCGACACACGGGCCTGGGTCTGTGCCGGCGGACGGTACAGCGCGCATACCATTACACGCTGTGAGCCGGACCGCACCTGCAGCCACAGGGACTCGATCTTCGTCCCGTCCGCAGGCTGGCCGGGACGCTCCACTGTCGTCACCTCCAATGACTCCTTGGCTGCAATAGCCACGCCGCCGTAGCCTCTGCAGTCGGGACGGTCTCGCCGGATCAGCTGGTAGCCCGGTATCGGTACCAGTCGGTTGTGGGTGGAGGGCTTCATCCACGTCTCGTTCAGAACGATGATGTCGTAGTCGTGGTCGGCGATGTCCTGCCTAAGCTCAGGCAGTTTTGGCTTCAAACTCTGGTCTACATGTCTACAATTATATGTCTACATGTCGGGCGAGGTCAGTTGAACATGTTCGTGAACTTTTTTCCGATAAAATTGCTTATCTTGGAAGATATTCAACTTTTAGGTTTGAGCGGAAAGTTGGCCTTGTGACGTCATATTTTTTTTTAAATAACAGGGAAATCCTTTGTGCTGCCAAATGTATGGCACATTTTTTGTTGTCGACATCTATTGCGCAGAAAAAGCGAACCACCCGGTGTCTAGATTGGCTTAGATTGCGAACCACCCGGGGATCGAGAAATGAAAGACGAAAATATTCCAAGGCTGACCTTAAAACAAGTCGACTATCATTACCAGTTGGGTAAAGAGAGACGACGCTGTCGGTTTAGAGGCCCTATTCAAATACACAAGGGCCTTATTTTTTACAGATGTCAAAATCAAACTCGAATATCTTTTTGATTAGATCATTATGGTTGTTTTAACTGCTACCATACTTCATTTCAATGCCGATACATCAAAATGGCTATCTCAACTCAAATATAATGTTAAGGTGGGATAGTCCCTTTAAACCGTGCAAAGCCTGTTCCCAGTTTCCTCAAGTGCTTGTTTTTTCTTCTTTGGAAACAAGCACTTGTAATGACTGCCTGTAGATAATATGCAACTGACTGTAGACGTCTAAGATTGACTGTAGACGACTGAGACTGACTGTAGACGGTTGATACTGACGTAGACGGCTGAGACCGACTGAATCAGTAGCGGATCCAGGGGGGCAACCAGGTCATGACCCCCGCAACAGCCTGGAAGGGGGCCAACATGTCTTTTGGCCCCCTCCCCAAAACGTTAACAATTTATTGTAAAAATTGACTTTGCAGCAATCAAAATCCAGCTATCCACAGTGAAAAACTGGAAATTTGGGAAAACACGGCTCTTACCATCAAATCTGGGCTTAAAAAGCTCAACTGGACGAGAAAATGGCACCCAGCAAGTTGGAAGTCGGAACTGAAGCTCGAACAAACGTTTTTTACATGTAGGAAGAACACTTTATATGGTATCGATTTGGGCTCCAATCCACACTCTATTTCGGCGCAAATGGTTATAAAAAATGACGCGTTGCTTCTGTGGAAATAACTGTTCGGGACGCGTGAGAGCGGTGTGTACAAAATTAACGTGTGATTCTCACCAAGGTCCCAATGCAGTTGCTGGCGCTAGGCCCATTTTTTCTTCATTTTTTTGACGCGTCAATATTTTTACCCAGTCCAATAGAAATGGTATTGGGAAAATGACCGATTTACAAACGGCAATTATGAAGCACTGGATAACAGTGATGGGATGAATGGCACATGCATCTGTGCATTGTGCATGGTGGCAATACAGTTTCAGCCACCTAGATGTTCAATAATTATCTTGTAAATTGACCTATTGCTTTATAAGTGCATCAATTTTTTGATCCCTTGGCTCACCTGAATCACATTTTTTACTCAAATTAAAATCACCGTATCAAAATATTGATGCATGGGTGAATAATTTTGTTTAAAAAAATACTTTTGTCATAATAATTTGATGTAATTACATTATAAGATTAGTTTTATTTACTTACAAAATATTAACCTGAAAATTTTAAAAGGTTATCCTAAGAAAATGACAGAAACACATTTGATGTAATTTGTCGCCACGTGATGGCGTCTCAATATTTCCCGAAACAAACAACAAAAAACCTACGTAAACAGTTTGAGTTGTGACCGAGGTGGATGGAGTAAACAGTTGTGCATCAGATGGTGTGATTATTTTTGGAGACTGGCCATTTTCCATGGGGACTAGGTGTTTTTAGTGAAATGTTGTCCAATAATTGTGTCCATTTTTTGTTATCCTTAAGTACAGTGCCTATGACAAGCTCCGACCACTTTCCATCAAAAAATTGACGCGTCAATAAATTGATTTTTTGGACCTAGGGTCAGCAACTGGATGGCAATCGTGCAATCAAAATCAAACAAACTATAGATAGGTACCTAGGTTGAGATAGGTACTTCTAGCTCAAACCTTATCAGAAGTATCTGCTCCCTCTCGGATTTTCCCAATAACCTGAAAACTATGATATATATCAACGTGAAACTTGCAGTACCTTATGCTGCATCAAGTCTAAGTCTTCTCACCAACTCTCAATGAAATTGGTGGAGCATTTGGGGAGATAATTACGTTATAATGACGTCATGTCATGCCATTCTGGGTGGAAAAACGATAAATGTTTGGAAAATCGTAGAAAATAGAGTTTTGAAGCAAATTGCAAATATCAACGTCAAACGAAAGAATATTACCATTTCTTCATAATGGCCATCTCGAATTTCTCAAATGTGGGGTGTTTGAACCCCCAAAATGGGAAAAACTTTTTCTTTTGTGAATTTGAAAGTGATTTTCTTAAGCTCGAATACCAAAATAAGGTGACCGGCCCAAATCCGCGGAGAAAAAAGTGGGGTACCTTTTGCCACAAAAAGTTGGTCCCCAAAAAACCAACGACTGGATCTGCCAGTGGACTAAAGACGGCTGAGACCGACTGAAGACGGCTGAGACTGACAGAAGACAACTGGAGTGATTACAGAGCGGACGCGAGGTCTTCCTATAGGGGGAAAATCTACGAATGAGCGGCCCGACCGTTGCCATGGTTTTCAGAAGCTTGCTTCTTTACAAATGCTCGGTCGATGCGACTGCCAATTGACACACAAAACGTCGTTAACATATCGCATTACATTTGTGCAATTCTGCGTTGTTGGGTTCAGCAGTGCGTGCCGACGAACAACCATGTCTTCTCTATGGTTGTGGTTGTGGCCCCACGACCCACTGGCCTCGCGCTCGGCCAGCCCAAGCTAACCCGCCTGGTCACGTGACTGCATACGCCCGGCGACGGACGGCGACGGAGGTCGACGGTTTATCTGCCAAACTTGCAGCTCAGCTACAGGACTGGACAGCAGCGAACCCGACCGTCAAAGGCACCCAAAGAGCCGGGTCCCGGGTCAACCCGTCGCGACGAGTTGACCACCACGTTATGACGGGAATAAAAAGAAACCGTTGAAGCATCATCTGTTGATTGGATGTTTTGTAGGCTTTTACATTCATCAAATGCCGCTGTGTCGTATTGTAATCATTGTACCCTAGACTGTGTACAATTTCTTCTGATATTACTTTTGCCTGGACGTTTTCTTTGTGTATGCTGTTGCAGTCTCCAACGATTGGTGCCGCTATTGTGTGGTCTATCTGTAGTCTTCATGCTGTGGTGCTAGTGTTGTGTGAGCTACTGCAGTCACCAGCCCGTGGTGTTACTGTTGTGGGAGCTAATGCAGTCACCAGCCCGTGGTGTTACTGTTGTGCGAGCTAATGCAGTCACCTGGCCGTGGTGTTACTGTTGTGTGAGCTACTGCAGTCACCAGGCCGTGGTGTTACTGTTGTGTGAGCTACTGCAGTCACCAGGCCGTGGTGTTACTGTTGTGTGAGCTACTGCAGTCACCAGGCCGTGGTGTTACTGTTGTGGGAGCTAATGCAGTCACCAGGCCGTGGTGTTACTGTTGTGTGAGCTACTGCAGTCACCAGCCCGTGGCGTTACTGTTGTGTGAGCTAATGCAGTCACCAGGCCGTGGTGTTACTGTTGTGGGAGCTAATGCAGTCACCAGGCCGTGGTGTTACTGTTGTGTGAGCTACTGCAGTCACCAGGCCGTGGTGTTACTGTTGTGGGAGCTAATGCAGTCACCAGGCCGTGGTGTTACTGTTGTGTGAGCTACTGCAGTCACCAGGCCGTGGTGTTACTGTTGTGGGAGCTAATGCAGTCACCAGGCCGTGGTGTTACTGTTGTGTGAGCTACTGCAGTCACCAGCCCGTGGTGTTACTGTTGTGTGAGCTACTGCAGTCACCAGGCCGTGGTGTTACTGTTGTGGGAGCTAATGCAGTCACCAGGCCGTGGTGTTACTGTTGTGGGAGCTACTGCAGTCACCAGCCCGTGGTGTTACTGTTGTGTGAGCTACTGCAGTCACCAGCCCGTGGTGTTACTGTTGTGTGAGCTAATGCAGTCACCAGGCCGTGGTGTTACTGTTGTGGGAGCTACTGCAGTCACCAGCCCGTGGTGTTACTGTTGTGTGAGCTAATGCAGTCACCAGGCCGTGGTGTTACTGTTGTGGGAGCTAATGCAGTCACCAGGCCGTGGTGTTACTGTTGTGGGAGCTAATGCAGTCACCAGGCCGTGGTGTTACTATTGTGGGAGCTACTGCAGTCACCAGCCCGTGGTGTTACTGTTGTGTGAGCTACTGCAGTCACCAGGCCGTGGTGTTACTGTTGTGTGAGCTACTGCAGTCACCAGGCCGTGGTGTTACTGTTGTGGGAGCTAATGCAGTCACCAGGCCGTGGTGTTACTGTTGTGTGAGCTACTGCAGTCACCAGCCCGTGGCGTTACTGTTGTGTGAGCTAATGCAGTCACCAGGCCGTGGTGTTACTGTTGTGGGAGCTAATGCAGTCACCAGGCCGTGGTGTTACTGTTGTGTGAGCTACTGCAGTCACCAGGCCGTGGTGTTACTGTTGTGGGAGCTAATGCAGTCACCAGGCCGTGGTGTTACTGTTGTGTGAGCTACTGCAGTCACCAGGCCGTGGTGTTACTGTTGTGGGAGCTAATGCAGTCACCAGGCCGTGGTGTTACTGTTGTGTGAGCTACTGCAGTCACCAGCCCGTGGTGTTACTGTTGTGTGAGCTACTGCAGTCACCAGGCCGTGGTGTTACTGTTGTGGGAGCTAATGCAGTCACCAGGCCGTGGTGTTACTGTTGTGGGAGCTACTGCAGTCACCAGCCCGTGGTGTTACTGTTGTGTGAGCTACTGCAGTCACCAGCCCGTGGTGTTACTGTTGTGTGAGCTAATGCAGTCACCAGGCCGTGGTGTTACTGTTGTGGGAGCTACTGCAGTCACCAGCCCGTGGTGTTACTGTTGTGTGAGCTAATGCAGTCACCAGGCCGTGGTGTTACTGTTGTGGGAGCTAATGCAGTCACCAGGCCGTGGTGTTACTGTTGTGGGAGCTAATGCAGTCACCAGGCCGTGGTGTTACTATTGTGGGAGCTACTGCAGTCACCAGCCCGTGGTGTTACTGTTGTGGGAGCTAATGCAGTCACCAGGCCGTGGTGTTACTGTTGTGGGAGCTAATGCAGTCACCAGGTCGTGGTGTTACTGTTGTGGGAGCTAATGCAGTCACCAGGCCGTGGTGTTACTGTTGTGGGAGCTACTGCAGTCACCAGGCCGTGGTGTTACTGTTGTGGGAGCTACTGCAGTCACCTGGCCGTGGTGTTACTGTTGTGGGAGCCACTGCAGACACCAGGCCGTGGTGTTACTGTTGTGGGAGCTAATGCAGTCACCAGCCCGTGGTGTTACTGCTGTGTGAGATACTGCAGTCACCAGGCTGTGGTGTTACTGTTGTGGGAGCTAATGCAGTGTCCAATTATTGGTGTTACTGCTGTGTACGCTACTGCAGTCACCAGCCCGTGATGTTTCTGTTGTATTGTGCGTTACTGCAGTCTCCAAGGTTTGGTGTTACCGTTGTGTGAGTTACTGCAGTCTCCGGTCAGTTGGTGTTATATTTTTTTAAAAGTCTGGCGCACTGGCGATGCTCTTCAGTTTCTACAGCGCAAAAATCAATGAAATGATTGAGCAGAGACCGTTAATCAAAGAAAACCAAGTTTCCATGTACAATTAACAGCTATTCACTTTGAAAACGCAAACTCAGAAAATGAAGGCACCGTTATGGCCCATGGCAACAACGCAACATGAACTGCAACCAATACAGTTGGTAAGCAATTTGCATTGCCTTTTAAAATTCAAAGTAAGGTTCTTAAAAGTTCTTTACATTAGTAACCATTACATCAGAACCACCCGCTCGGTTTCCGCCCCAATAAGGGCGTTTTACTGGTAGTAGACAGCTGTGACTGACTAGATATCCGCGACTTTCTGTTAACAGCTGAGACTAACTGCGACAGTCGAGACCAGCTCTGGGTGACTGTCTGTTGTTGGGTTAACTGCGTTGGTCTCGTCCGAACCGCCTCAGTGACCGTGACTTCGACGGCGCAGCGGATCACAAGCATACCGATCGCTCTGTCCGCGCAGATAGCCGTAGTAAATGGTCTGGGGCGGCCGACAGAGACGTGCCGGCCTGCCCGACTATCCATCGCTGTCTCGGCCGGCCGCCGCGCGCGGAACACACGGAACAATGCGGCGAGAGTGGCGTCACATTTACATTCCGGGGGTCGACCGCCCACCGGCGAGCATCAATACTGAGAGATGCCCGTCTGAGATGGGTCGCACGACACGTCTGGGTACCGCTAGGGTACCGCCACCGGCGCATCGCCGCCTCCTGCCACCATCCAGACGCGATACCCGATAGCGACCATGCCATTGTGATGTCAGAACGCCAAGGTCCAGACACAGCGCTTTGCAAAACTGACAGCCAGTTCTTTAGAATGGTACATTAATATCAAGGGGCGTGGGAAGTTCATTCTTCGGAGACCGTCCCACGTCCGTAATCCCACAAGCTCCTTCTAAGACAGTAAATATAACAGCACAAAAACATAATCTGACATGAACCGAAAACGTATAATGTTGACGTACAACATTATTTATAATATTTTACTTGATTCTCCGTAGTTCATATATGTAATTACAGAGACAAAACTTGTGCTTAACTTTAAGAAAAAGGTCCCTGCATTTTTCACAAATCTTGGTTTAACCCGGAAAAGGATCTCGTTATTACCGAACGGGCGCGAAGCGCCCGTGAGGCGTCAACTTACTTGACACATTTACATTTGACCCGGCCCTACCCGGCCCAACCCGGCCATACAGACGCTTTTCGGAAGCTAATAACTTTGCAACCACTGCTCCGATTGAGATTGGGTTTTCACCATTGAATAGGTTCATCAAATCAATGTTGTTTTTGGTATAGTGCGTTCTGATAGAGGCGGTACCACAACGTGTGGAAGTTGGCACACGCGAACGTCGAAATGAACAAAAAACCTTGCTAAAATTATTATTGATAAAAAATGGCTGTATTATTCTAAGCATTAATTTATACGCTGAAGCATGCAGCGCTCAGGACGCACTCCCTTTTGGCGGATTTGAGAAAGGAGATCATGAACAATTTAATACAACTTAATTTTTATGTTGGCATGCATTGAGGCCTGACAATTTTTCTGGAGGACTAAAATGACTAAAAGGACTATGGTTACTACCACTTGTGCTCCCTTAGCGTTTCATATTTCAAACCTGTTCTAGTTTTACCAGAGCGCGCTCGCTCGGCCATCGCCCAAAAAAGCGTTTTACTGGTCCTAAATGGGGTAAATTCGGTAGAACTACTGGATCGTGACGGACAGCTCTTGGGTATCAATAATTCGGGGAGAACGCAAACATATTTCCAGATGGGAATATATGTACAACACGCAACTTAATACCTCATTCATTTAAAGGAAGTCAGCTGATATAAACAGAAAATTACCAAGCTTGCTTTGTGGACTGGTGCACGATATAATGACTGTAAATAAGGAAATGGTATGGACATTATTGTAAACATGAACTGAAATGAAGTTGTAAACAATAGCATGCCACATGTGACTCATGCATCACGACATGGGTGTTTACAATAGCATACGTGAACGCTGGAACACATTGTTAAACATCGACTTGCCATCTGACACATGCGTTCATTGAAATTTCATGATATCGATGATGCTCCTGACCGTAAAGGTTAGGTGCAACAGCTCTATAATATAGTTCGGGAGCAAGTTTTAAGTCCTATTACATGCTCAATCAAATACATTACACATAGGTAGGCACAGCTATTAATCCCGCTCTCGGAGTGACGCACGGAGTAATTCTGGGCTCCATACTAGGCCCAGTGTTATTCCTGATATTCACGAACGATCTGACGCAACACCTGCCCCACGGCAAGGTGATCTTGTACGCCTGTGACGCCTTCAGTATCCAGGTATACCTGGATACTGAAGCACCATCAAACATGCAGGCCCTCAAAACACGAGTGGAAATCAATCTCTCTACCGCAATCAAATGGCTCACTCAGAACAGGCTAAAAATAAACCCGTCCAAAACCAAAATGATCATTCTGAAATCTAGCCGTCAAAAATCGGACACCAACTTTTCAGTCCATTTCGGAAGTGACGAAATGTGACCTTCTTCCAGTGTCACGGTCCTGGGCGTCGCCATCGAGCCTCACCTGACATGGGTGAAGCACGTTTCTGCAGTTGTACAGCGCTGCTATGTGGCCTTGGTGGGCCTGGCTAGGATGCGTCACAGAGGGCCCAAGGACACAAAACGCATGCTCGTGAAAGCACTTGTCTTCCCGCACATGCGGTACTGTATCAGTGTGTGGGGTAGCTGTATGGGGGAGCAGAAGAAACGTGTCCAGAAAGCCATCAACTTCGGCGCTCGGATTGTGACCGGCTTGGGCCGACGAGAACACGTGACCCCAGTGCTTCTAGAGCTGGGATGGGGACGAATCGACGACATGCTGAATGAACATGACCTCTCGATAGTGCGCCGCCTTCTGACAGCGTCAGATGCGCGGAGATTCTGCGGATGCAACTCGTCTCTCGCTCTGCACAGTACAGTCGCAGTACTCGAGCGACCGAGAGTGGCCTGTAGCTGCCACGAGTACGAACTGAGTTCGCGAGACGCCGTTTTCTCTGTAGAGCGACCAGGACCTGGAACAGCACACTGATCTGAGGCATGTGTAGGTAGCTGCGTGGGGTTGGCCGGTGGGAGCCTATTAATAGCCAGACGTGCGATGCGTATGCTGTATGATTGTGTCATGTCGTTTGTCATTTTTGCGTCGGGTCGATCGAGACAACTCGTACCCCCTAGTATTTTAATCAATCTTGGATTACATCCGTGCATTTTAGTGCTTGTGTTCAGCTGCGGATCCAGAACGGGGGTTGGGGGGGGGGGGGCATCATTCCAAAAAGTCTCACACAATTCTGCAAATTCATCGGATTTCGCTTGCTTATGCATTGATAGCTGATTTAAAGCAAACTTTCCTTAGTAAAAGTTGCTTATATTTGCTTCTATATCAGGAAATGTGTCAATTTTGCGCCGATTTCAGTCAGTTGGGGGGGGGGGGGGCAATTGCTCATTTTTTACAACCGTAGATCCGCCACTGTATGTGATCATTGTATGACCTGGCGTGTTTTGTATGTATATTGACGTGGATACCACAAAATCCACACTTTGTGGAGGTTCTGAATACATCATCTATCTAACATCTATCTATCATCTATCTATCATATATCTATCAATCATATATCTATCATCTATCTATCATCTATATATCATCTATCTATCATCTATCTATCATCTATCTATCATCTGTCTATCATCTATCTATCATATATCTATCATCTATCTATCATCTATCTATCATCTATCTATCATCTATCTATCATATATCTATCATCTATCTATCATCTATCTATCATCTATCTATCATCTATATATCATATATCTATCATCTATATATCATCTATCTATCATCTATCTATCATATATCTATCATCTATCTATCATCTATCTATAATATATCTATCATCTATCTATCATCTATCTATCATCTATCTATCATCTATCTATCATCTATCTATCATCTATCTATCATCTATCTATCATCTATCTATCATCTATCTATCATCTATCTATCACCTATCTATCATCTATCTATCATCTATCTATCATCTATCTATCATCTATCTATCATCTATCTATCATCTATCTATCATATATCTATCATCTATCTATCATCTATCTATCATCTATCTATCATCTATATATCATCTATATATCATCTATCTATCATCTATCTATCATCTATCTATCATCTATCTATCATCTATCTATCATCTATCTATCATATATCTATCATCTATCTATCGTATATCTAGCATATATCTATCATATATCTATCATATATCTATCATCTATCTATCATCTATCTATCATCTATCTATCATCTATCTATCATCTATCTATCATCTATCTCTCATCTATCTATCATCTATCTATCATCTATCTATCATCTATATATCGTTTATCTATCATCTATCTATCATCTATCTATAATCTATCTATCATCTACCTATCATATATCTATCATTTATCTATCATCTATATATCATCTATCTATCATATATCTATCATCTATCTATAATCTATCTATCATCTATCTATCATCTATATATCATCTATCTATCATCTATCTATCATCTATCTATCATCTATATATCATATATATATATATATATATATATATCATCTATCTAACATCTATCTATCATCTATTTATCATATATCTATCATCTATTTATCATCTATCTATCATCTATCTTTCATATATCTATCTTTCATATATCTATCATCTATATATCATCTATCTATCATCTATCTATCATCTATCTATCATCTATCTATCATATATCTATCATATATCTATCACCTATCTATCATCTATCTATCATCTATCTATCATCTATCTATCATCTATCTATCATCTATCTATCATCTATCTATCATCTATCTATCATCTATCTATCATCTATCTATCATCTATCTATCATCTATCTATCATCTATCTATCATATATATATCATCTATCTATCATCTATCTATCATCTATCTATCATCTATCTATCATCTATCTATCATCTATCTATCATCTATCTATCATCTATCTTTCATATATCTATCATCTATATATCATCTATCTATCATCTATCTATCATCTATCTATCATCTATCTATCATCTATCTATCATATATCTATCACCTATCTATCATCTATCTATCATCTATCTATCATCTATCTATCATCTATCTATCATCTATCTATCATCTATCTATCATCTATCTATCATCTATCTATCATCTATCTATCATCTATCTATCATCTATCTATCATCTATCTATCATCTATCTATCATCTATCTATCATCTATCTATCATATATATATCATCTATCTATCATCTATCTATCATCTATTTATCATCTATCTATCATATATCTATCATCTATCTATCATCTATCTATCATCTATCTATCATCTATCCATCATCTATCTATCATCTATCTATCATCTATCTATCATCTATCTATCATCTATCTATCATCTATCTATCATCTATCTATCATCTATCTATCGTCTATTTATCATCTATCTATCATCTATCTATCATCTATCTATCATCTATCTATCATCTATCTATCATCTATCTATCATCTATCTATCATCTATCTATCATCTATCTATCATCTATATATCATCTATCTATCATCTATCTATCATATACCTATCATCTATCTATCATCTATCTATCATCCATCTATCATCTATCTTTCATCTATCTATCATCTATCTATCATCTATCTATCATCTATCTATCATCTATCTATCATCTATCTATCATATATCTATCATCTATCTATCATCTATATATCATCTATCTATCATCTATGTATTTACACAATGCACGCATGTATAAAAATACCAACCGAACATATACGTTTTAAGTCACTGTCAAGATCGAGTTCAGTTTGTGCGGAATTGTTAACATTGTACCAATGAGACCCCAAGTAAGCGAGTATTCATTATCATGGGAGCTTGATCATCAGGAGCCTGAGAGATGTCGCCAGCTTGGCCAATAACATACTTATATTAGACCATCAAAGACGGAAGTTAAACTAATCTGGAGCCAAAATAACTCAAAACATGGCAAAACAGAAGGCACAAATGTCAGGAAACACCGGAGAGAAACGACAAGGTTGTATGGAACCCGAAGAGTCGTTCATTTAAGAACCTAGCGCGTGAATAAATGTGAAATGAGCGCGGGTTAAAATATCATATAACAGAACTGTGAGTCAACATGAGCTTTCAAGCTCGATATAACCAGCTTTGACAAAATCACAAGTTTCCAACCTTATAATGAAGAATGACTTAAGCTTGGAACCCAGCTTAGCAAGCGAATGTAGCATAACGATGTAACTGCACACACGACGACTGCGAGCTCCGACAAAATGATACCTACTTACACTGGTTACATAACAGCATCCATACGGCGCCGACTCGTTATTCACTTCTCAGGAAGGATGCTCACAAAGGCATGCTAGCAAAGCAAGACACTAGACTCATCAGGGCGGACGAAAAAGCCAACAATATAGCCATATGCTATTGTACAGCAAACACAAATCTGAAGAACTCGAGGCACTTTTTACCACAGGTGGTTACCCAGCCATCCACTGACAAGTGGACGATACTAGGATATTGTCAGTCTTTTAGATCGCTCCTCTGGCAGTGCACGTCTTAGTATTTCACCTACCTTGTGGTGCCAAAAGTAGAATTACCGATTTTTTTTTACCTGTATTCAAATCTTACGACATGCACCACTCTCGTCTGTGACGATCTGAGCCGCACAACACACATACAAGCCGAACGTGATCTTAGTTGTCATTTAAAACAAATGTGATGTTTGCGCCCACCCAAATGCATATATATTTGTTTGCCATTGTGTGGTTTTATGACTCACCTTATCAGGATATTCGGTTACGCTGAGCTGTGCTGTGCCGTGCTTTGTCGCCTTGTCGTGTGGCCGTGTGTGCCCCAGAGTTGTGCCGCACTGTTCAGCACAGTCCGCCCTCCGTCCAGCGGCGCGCGGCCGTCTATCCAGGAGGCAGCGAGACACACCGTCTGCACCCGCGGCGCCTTTCACCATCGTACTGAGACGGCCGACTGACCGGGTGCCGCAGCAGCCGGGCCGGCACCGTACTCCCCCTCCCCTCCCCACCCCTCACCACCCCTCCCCGCAGCTAGCCGGGCCGGCACCGTACTCCCCCTCCCCTCCCCTCCCCTCACCGCAGATAGCCGGGCCGGCACCGTACTCCCCCTCCCCTCCCCTCCCCTCACCACCTCTCCCCGCAGATAGCCGGGCCGGCACCGTACTCCCCCTTCCCTCCCCACCCCTCACCACCCCTCCCCGCAGATAGCCGGGCCGGCACCGTACTCCCCTCCCCTCCCCTCCCCACCCCTTCCCACCCCTTACCGCAGCTAGCCGGGCCGGCACCCTACTCCCCTCCCCTCCCCACCCCTCCCCTCCCCTCCCCGCAGCTAGCCGGGCCGGCACCGTACTCCCCTCCCCTCCCCTCACCACCCCTCCCCGCAGCTAGCCGGGCCGGCACCGTACTCTCCTCCCCTCCCCACCCCTCCCCTCCCCTCCCCGCAGCTAGCCGGGCCGGCACCGTACTCCCTCCCCTCCCCTCCCCTCCCCTCACCACCCCTCCCCGCAGCTAGCCGGGCCGGCACCGTACTCCCATCC
>JAXIVJ010002337.1:0-50000 GCA_036785665.1 Chirona hameri
GGATCAGGTCTTCAGAATTTTTCGCTTAAAGTACCATACAAATCCACAAGAATGCAGATTTCCCTCCGGATTTGACCCACTTCCTCGTCCAAGTTGGGGGGGGGGAGACTGAAACCAAGTGGGGGGGGGGGGGGGGGGGGGGGGAGGAGGGCTTGTAACGGTGTGGTTATTTCCACACCTGAATAGTCCACCGTGACGTCACAATGGCAGTTTTTTTTTGTATTTCCCCGGACCGGCCTATAGCCATTTTCCGGGGGGGGGGGTGGGGGATTACCTCTGGCAATTTGCCAGGCAAAGAATTACGTTAACCGGTTTATGTGAACCCGGAGCAAACTAGGGAGTAGGGTAGCTATTTTACGTTAGTTTATTGTTCAAAGTAAATATAATATATTATTATATTACGCTAAGTATTTCGTTCAAGGTCAAAAATAAGTAAAACACGAGCACACATACATACATATTTTATAACATACACTCACGAACACACATATTCTTGTACACAGTGTCAGTGTTGATGGAGCCGGGGTGCCATCATTGCAACAACGGGAGACTGTTGCCAGTCTCCCTGGCTCTGGCGCCTCGGCGAGACCTGGTTGTGGGATGTATTTAGCTGAGAGAAAAGTCCTGAATAATAGAAAAAACAGCGTCTAAGGCAAAGGGGAAAAAACCTGCGCGGAGAGCCAAAAAATGCGCTAGGCCAAAACAAAACTGTTATATTTGATTCACTAAGCGTGTTTGGTAGAGAAAATCAAAGAGGAGACCTATCGATCCAGGGTAATTGTCACCTAACAGCGTTTGAAGATTTAATGTGATGCGATTTTGTTGTGTGTAATTAATAATGTTCTGACGTTTATCGTTGTGTACTGGGCAAGTAATTAGTAAGTGCTTAATTGTGTAGCGCGGATAACCTGGGCAATGTTGGCAATTTGGTGTCGGGAGATTATCCATAATATAATAATGAGTATTTTTTGTATGACCGAGGCGGAGGCGCGCCAATATCACCTCCTTTTCTCTACAATTCTGGTAACTAGATATACAATGTTGGACTTTTGGCTTGATCGGATGAAGAAGAAAATGCGGAGCAGCGTCCCACTCGCGCTGGCGCAATATGTTAAGTTGTAAATTTATAGGATTTAAAACGTCTGTTACTGGACTTGGTAAATGGTTTTCTGAAGGTAATTCTAGGCTCAATTTCGCTAGTCTGTCGGCTTCCTCGTTTCCTGGGATACCGGCATGTCCTGGGATCCAGATAAATTTAATACTGCTGCTTCTGCTGTTTAAATACTTAATTAGCTGTCTAATTTTAAATACTATCGGATTTCTACAGTCACTAATCGAGGAAATGGCAGAGAGCGAGGCGGACGAGTCTGTGCAAATGACTACTTCTTTAAGTTTTTTTCTTTCGTGTATTATTTAACGTGTATTAATGCTAATAAAATGTATGATAGTTCCGCTTTGTATACGCTATTTGTGTCTGGAAGTTTAAAGTTATTTTTAGCTGTTTTGAGAAGTATGCACCACCGGTTCGGCCGTCGCGCCGTGAGCCGTCAGTGTATATGTATGTGTATGTGTTGTGTTGTGCTTTGTGTTCGTGGAAGAGTGTGTGTGTGTGTCTCTGACGCGGTGTCTGTGTTTTTGTTGTGTGTGAAGAGGCGGTGTGTGTCTGGTGTTGTGTCGAGCCAGTGAGATGTGAGTGGTGGCGTTGGCATTGTGGTGATGTGAGCGATGTTGAATAGTGTGAGTGTTTGTCTGATTCTGTGACTGATAAGTGTGTGTCGTTTTTGTAGTAGTGTTTGTCGTCTTGTGGGTGCGGGGTGATTTAAGATGTGGAATGTTGGCCGTGTGGGGTGTGAACTTGCTCTGGCGTAGTATCTGAGTAATGTGTATTTGCGTCGGCGGCAGAGTGTGGGAATGTTTGTGTCGATGTGTAAGTTTGTGGTGTTGGTGGTGCGGCAGGCCCCAGTCACGATCCGCAAGGCAGCGTTTTGGACAGTTTGCAATTTTTTTTATTTGTTTGGAACATATGTCATCAAATAAGAAAGCGTTATAGTCCAGTATTGGGCGTATCAGGGAAGTATATGGTTGGAGGAGAGTGACACGATCTGCGCCCCACTCTCGACCAGCCAATGACTCCATAATGTTAATTCGTCGCGTACATCTCTGCACTAAATCATTGAAGTGTGGGATGAACGAGAGACGAGTGTCTAGCGTTATTCCCAGATACTTGAATGCTTCGACGAAAGGGATAATTTGATTGTTATATTTTAATGGAATGTAGGGTTCCACATATGCAGGCTTTTTTGAAAAAATTAGGGATGCCGATTTACTTGGAGAAATTTCCAGACCCCATTGATCGCACCATACCTTTATATCAATGAGTACTAGTTGTAAAATTTTGCTGGCTTGATCGACACTGGGGTGCGAGAACCACACCGTCAGGTCATCAGCGTACATTGACATTTGAGACCTTTGTCGATCTTGTTAATATTACTGAAAATGTCGTTAATCATTATTAAAAATAGGGTTGGGGAGAGGACCAATCCTCTGTGGACACCGTGGTCCTGATTATGATTTGGAGAATATGTGTTACCGCACCTTACATTAAAAGTTCTGTTGTCTAAAAAGTTTTTGATAAAATTGGCGAGTCGACCTCGAATTCCGGCCTTATGGACCTTTACTAGAAGTGCGGTTTTATTGACTCTGTCAAACGCAGCTCTCAAATCAAGGAAGAGGGCAACTGTGACCTCTCTCCCTCGAAAGCTGCGCTGGACAGAGTCGATGAGACCAACTAAATTGTCCGCAGTGGAGCGACCAGGTCGAAAACCACTTTGGTGTGGGGAGAGTAAATTATTTGATTCAATGTATGTCCTGATGCGTCCATTAACCATGCGTTCGAATAGTTTACATGCACAACTAGTTAGAGAAATAGGGCGATAGCTAGCGGGAGAAGATTTAGGTTTGCGATGTTTAAGTATAGGAATTAGCGTACTATTATGCCAAGATTCAGGGAAAATGACATCAAACCACATGGTATTGAAGGCTGCTAGTAAGTTGGTGAGACCAGTCTCTGTCAAGTTTTTAAAGAAGGAGCAGTCAATTTGATCTGGGCCCTACGGAAGTTTTACCACATTTACTAATAGCGTATGTTAACTCTGAGTTGGTAAAAAGAGAGTTATAGATTTCTACGTTGTCAGAGTCGAAATTAAGAGATTGAAATTGTTCGTTAAGTTGGTTAGTAAAAGTTGGTGTACATTGTTGTGTTGATGATATAATAGCGTAATGTTGAGCAAATTGTGTTGCCACCTCTAGGGGGATCGTGTAAGATGTGTTGTGGATGTGTAAGTGTGGGATTTTGTATGCCGGTGGTCTTTTATTTGAGAATGATCTAATTAATGCCATTTTTTTTTAAAGGGAGGTAAATCGATTAAAGGTAGATGGGAATTCCTGCCAAGATTCATTTTTTGCTTTGTCAATGATTGTTTTAGCCAAAGAGCGAGTTCTCCGTACTTCGTGTTCGTTTTCTGCAGTAATACAGGCTTGAATTTTCCTAAATGCTCTTTTCCGGAGGGCCACAGCTCTCTGGTATTCTGTGTTCCACCACGGGGCAGTACACTGCCTCGGGTGGTGTTGTGTGTGTGTGCGTGTGTGTGGAATGTGTTGAGCTGATGCGAGAATAGTGTTTACAAATGTGTTAATGTCGGTCTGGGAGTTATCGGGGTGATTAGCGTCAATGTGTTTTTGAAAGGAGGACCAGTCTGCTTATCGAAGGTTCCATCTAGGCAGAGAGTAAAAGTCTAGGCGGGCGGGCAGGCGGGCGGGCAGGCGGGCAGGCAGGCGGGCAGGCGGGCAGGCGGGCAGGCGGGCAGGCGGGCAGGCGGGCAGGCAGGCGGGCAGGCGGGCAGGCAGGCAGGCGGGCAGGCGGGCAGGCGGGCAGGCGGGCAGGCAGGCAGGCAGGTATATAGGTATATAGGTATGTAGGTATGTAGGTATGTAGGTATGTAGGTATGTAGGTATGTAGGTATGTAGGTATGTAGGTATGTAGGTATGCATGTATGCATGTATGCATGTATGCATGTATGCATGTATGCATGTATGCATGTATGCATGTATGCATGTATGCATGTATGCATGTATGCATGTATGCATGTATGCATGTATGCATGCATGCATGCATGCATGCATGTATGTATGTATGTATGTATGTATGTATGTATGTATGTATGTATGTATGTATGTATGTATTTATGTATGTATGTATTTATGTATGTATGTATGTATGTATGTGTTGTGTTTCGGTTCGTTTCGTCTAGGTCGCGGAAACAGTAAACACTCGTGTCAGATGTATTGCCGTGCCGGACATAGGGACGCAACTGACACTGAGGCGCCCGTGACCCCGCCCGGCGTCCCTAGAGCCAGACAATGACCTCTGGGTATGCGCCGGCAGAGGCGCGCTCAGGGACGGAGCTGGCGGTCGCGAGACAAGGGCGACTCCAAGCAATACAGTACGTATGTGTAGGTGCCCTCCCGCCCTCCCGCTTAGGTCACAACATAACACCTCCCCCAAGACGATGGCTTAATTGCAGAAAGTAAATCGTCTTCTAACAAAGCACGCGCACAGCGACAGAAATACGGCGACAACACTAATCGCAGTACGTGGTGTCGCCCCAACGAACTGCCAGGCGCTGGGGCGGCCGCCGTGAGCGGCAGCTGCGGCGTGGCGCCGGCGGTGCCGCTGCTGCTGGCGCTGCTGCTGCTGGCGCCGCTGCTGACGTCATCGCTGCTGGCGCCGCTCGGGGTGTGTCAGCTACCTGTCGGCCGAGGGTTTGGCGATCGGCGGTTGCGGCGGCCGGCGCTCCGGTGTCGATCAGGGGCCGGTACGGCCGCAGGAACCGCCGGTTTCGCCAGTGTACCCGGCCACTCGCCGTCTTGACGAGGTAGGTACGGCGTTGGCCGATGCCGACGATGAGTCCGGTCCTGTCCCAGTGACCGGTGGCGGTGTCCTGGAGATCGACGCGGTCGCCGATCTGAAGCTGAGAGAGCCGGCGCGCTGACGCATCGTGGTCGCGCGCCACCTGCTCCCGAGACGTGGCGGCCTTGGCCTCGCACTCTGCTGTTGCGCGCGGGCGCGAATGCCCGGTGGTGTGTTGGCACACCCGACCGAATCGGGTGCCCGAACAGAACCTGGGCTGGAGACCTGCCGTCGGCTCTCGGCGTGTTCCGGAACTCAAGAAGTCCCTCGCTCAGCTGCTCATCGTCCAGCCGGCCTCGGGAAGACGCGGTCAGAATCAGCTTCTTCACCGCTTTGACGGCAGCTTCCGCGTGGCCGTTGGACCGCGGATACCGCGGTGATGACACCTCGTGCCGTACCTCCCAGCGGCTCAGAAACCAGCGCAGGGTGCCCGACGTAAACTGCGGGCCACCGTCGGTTCTGATCACGACTGGGACGCCCGTCTGGGAAAACAGCATCCGCAGCTCTTTGGTGAGGTGCTCGGCCGATGCAGTCCGAGGGCAGACGGTGATATACGGCCAGCCGGAGAGTCGGTCCGCGTACACGAGGTACGTCTGTCCGGCGACGTGGAAATAATCCGCAGAGACCGACTCGAACACGCGGCTCGGCCGATTGTCCTCACGCCACAGCGGCTCGTTGGCGTGACTGGGCACCAACTGCCTGCAGCGCGGGCATGATGAGACCACGTTGGTGACGTCACGGTCGATGCCCGGCCAGTATACGCAGAGGCGAGCGCGGCGCTTCGTCCTCTCGATGCCCTGGTGCGACATGTGCAGGCGGGTGAGGACGCCTCGGTGGAGACTGACCGGGATCACCAGCCGAGGGCCGTATACAATGAGGCCGTCGTCCAGGGCCAGCATGCTACGCACCCCACAGTACGGACGGACGGCTGGTAGCACCTCGTGCCGGTGCTCCGGAAACCCGTGCAGAATGGCCTCTCGCAAAGCTTCGTACTCAGGATCGTGGGCGGGGGCGGCTCGGATTTTCTCCAGACTGGGATCCACGAGCGGCGCCAGACGCACGCCATCCTCTGCTTCCCGCTCTAAATGCAGAGCTGCGACGACGGCAGCGTGGAGCGGGTCCTCAGCGTCCTCCGCCGCCAGGTCGTCGGCGGTCGGGTCGCTGGTCGGAGCGCGTGACAGCGCATCCGGTATCTGGTGGTCGAATCCTTTCTGCCAGCTGGCGGTGAAGCAGTACGGAGTCAGTTTTTCGCGCATCCGCTGCAGCCGGGGGTTTTCGATCTCACTCAGCTGCTTCTGGTTCAGGATCGGTACCAGCGGACGGTGATCGACGACCAGGGTGAAGGACGGCAGTCCGGCGAGGTAGTTACGTCACTTCTGGCATGCCCACAGGCAGGCTGCCAGCTCGATTTCCACGACCGCGTACCGCGACTCAGTGTCGGTGAGAAATCGCGAGCCACATTGCACCAGCCGCCAGGTGTCGCCGTGTCGCTGGAGTAGTGCGAAGCCGAGGCCTCGCGTTCGGGCGGCGTCCGTCTGCAGCATCGTTGGAAGACTCGGGTCGAAGAACGCCATGACCGGCGCGGAGCAACCAGTACCGCCTTGACCCGCAGGAAGGCCGCCTCGTGCTGCGCTGTCCAGCACCAGATGTGACGCACCTTCAGAAGGTCTCTGAGCGGCTGAGCGGCGTGGGCGAGCTCAGACGACAGACCGCCGAGCTGGTTAGTCAGTCCCATGAACGACCGCAGGTCAGTGACGTTCTCAGGTCTCGGGAAGTTTGCGATGGCTTTCAGCTTCTCCCCGTCGGAAGTGTAGCCGTCAGACGTGATGCGGTAGCCACAGTAGTTGACTTCGTGCCTGGTGAAGACGAACTTCTTCGGGTTTAGCGTGATGCCGCGGTCGTCACACCGTTGCACAACGGCGATGACGTGCGCCAGATGCTCCCGGTAGGTGGCATCAAAGCGCAAACAAGTCGTCCACGACTTTGACGGTGTTGGGGATGTCACCGAGGGCCTGATCACCGCGGCGATTGTACTCGTCACCGGCAGACACACATCTCTGTGGCGCCCTCAGGAACTTCATGCGTCCCCAGGGCGTGATGAAGCATGTCGAGTCTTGACAGTGCTCGGCGAGTGGGCCCTGAAAGTACCCCATGGCGGCGTCCAGCGTAGTCATCCAGCGACTGCCGGCATGGATGTCCGCCACGGCGTCGTGTGGTGGTCGCACTGGGTAGGTGGGCCGCTTCACGAAGCGATTCAGGCGAGTCAGGTCTACGCACAGTCGAACTCCAGACGGCCGCTTAGCGACGGCGACCATCGGATGACACCACTCTGTGTAGTAGTCGACCGGTGCGATGATGCCTCGAAAATGAAAAATGACCCCCCTCTAACCAGACTGGTTATTTATTTGACACTGATTGAATCGATTGGACTTGTTCAATCAAAATTCCTTGAGGAAAAATATTAACCACCAGATCTTTTGATTCATGAATCGTGATTGGATAAAACCCTGCATCAAATCAAGGCTGATTGAATCAAAAGATTTAACGATTCTTAACGATTCAAGTACACTGGTAAGATGTGCAAATACATGCAGATTGCAGTCCCAGTGGCTACATTTATTTATACTGAAATAGTATTGCTGTAACAACGTTTTAATGATCATATATATGAATGTTTCAATTTGTATTTATTTAACATACATTCACCACAAATATTTAAATGTTGAATGCAACGTCAATCAATTAAAATATATTTTGTATGCTTTCAATCGGAAAGAAACAATTCTAAAAAAAATAGTGAATCCAACTGAGATTGGATCATTCAGATTCCAAAATGAATCATGATTGAATCGTTCCAAAAAAGTTGAATCAATAACCAGTCTGCCTGTAACTAGAAAAATAAAGGGCTAGAAAGATGCGAACACAGCGTTTGAAAGCTCTTAACAATGCCATTCGACGTTACTTCAGGTATGCTTTGGCTCAGGTCAATAATGAGGTCACCAAAGGTCAAATTTTCCAAGTATAGGACTTTGCTACAGAAACCCACCAAAATATCTTGGGAACTATGATAGCTAGGAATGCACGGCAAAGGCAACCGAAAGCTCATGCAAAATTAAATCGTCTGAGTGTTATCAAATTAACAAAAGCTCAGGTCAATAGTTTAGGCCCCAGAGGTCACCAAAGGTCATGTGGGCATTGTTTTCCCAAAACGCTTTCATAAATACCGTTGTATTGGTTAGATATATAACAATGATTTTAATACTATCGTGTTTGTCTCGTCAAGGCGCTTCGAACCATAGTAATGGTGACCTAGTTAGATCAACTTCAAAATTTGACCTCAGGTCAAGGTCATTTGGTGACCAAGGTAGGTCATGTTGCATATGGGGCGACGCGACTCGACGAGAAAACACAGTGGTGTCGTTTGCACGTCTCTATCTTTATTGTATCAAGAGTTATTGGCAAAAAATTCTGGTGACCTGAGATGACCTCAGCTCACCTTGCAGATGTCACAGAGCAACAATTGCACCCGAGTCATCAATAATGAGCTAAAAAAGTATGATTATTAAAGAATTTGCCTGATCTAATGCATTTTCTCTGAATAGGAAGCATTTGTATATTTTCCCATTTACTTATAATGGGAGGTCACGAAATTGACCTGACCTTACGTCACCGATGAAAAAAAAATCCGAGATATATGAATCGTAGGTACGTATGGCCTTATGCAATCCTGAAAGTTTCAAATCTCTCGGACACACACTGGCTTTGGCATGACCACAAACATTTTGGGAGATAAGATCACTTGCCGTGACCTGGTAACCTGACCTGAGATGACCTGCAGTTAAAACTTTCACAAAATGTGAGTAATTGATGTCCCAATAGCTGTGCCAAATTTGGTGGCGCTGCGCAGCGTCGTTTTCTCGCTATACCCGAAAAACTCAAGGGTGGGGGGTCCAAAATGACCCCCACACCACCAGGGCGAGGGTTTACATGCATACCTTTGACCAATATTTAGGCGCATTTCAGACACTCTTGAGGCTTAAAAGTTGGCATTCTCATAAACAGAATAAAATAAACTTAACAGCTGTGCCAAAAAGACATTCTATTTACCACCCGGTGACCGAAATTTTAAGGTCATAAGTTGGGTCAGTTTACGTGTTAAGTCAATGGTGAAGGGAAAACTTCAAGCCCACGCTACGTCATGTCACGTGACGCTACCAAATCCTCTCCGTTGGGGGCCGGACTGGCCCGCGGGGCCGCGGATGTCGGCACACGTGGCACGCGCGTTCTCAGACGCGCGGCAGATGTCGACAGCACGCTGAAGGGTGATGTCGGGCTCCTCTAGCATCCGCCTCACTGCTTCTTTGTCACGCGCGCCGCACACCACCCGGTCGCGGAGCCGATTGTCCATGCACTGTTCGCAGAACGCGCAGAACGACGCGATCTCCTTCACGCCACACATAAAGTCATCGAAACACTCTCCCGCCTCCTGCGCACACGAGTAAAAGTCACGACGGTCCACGTGGAGGCTCCGGTGAACATCATGTAGCCGTGCAGCTTCTCCTTCCATACGGCGAAGTCACGCAGCGACGCCAAGGAGGTTAGGTACGGAGCTGGGGTCGTGGAGGCTGGCATCCTGACTGTGGAACGGGCGGCGGCTGCGGACCCTGGGTCCTCAGCGCCCGGACCCATCACGGCAGGAGGCTGACGGCTCATCAGCCGCTCCAGCATGCCAGCAAGGCGCTCCTCTCGCTGCGTTGAGAGTTCCGCCTGCTGAGCGAGGCGCTCTTCCCGCTGAGCGGGGAGTTTCGCCTGCTGAACCAGCAGGGTGGACAATCTGTCCAGGTCATTCATCGCACTGATGATACGCGGCACAGGCTAATCACAGACACTGTCACTGCTCGCAACACTACACGACCGCGCCATGTTGTGTTTCGGTTCGTTTCGTCTAGGTCGCGGAAACAGTAAACACTCGTGTCAGATGTATTGCCGTGCCGGACATAGGGACGCAACTGACACTGAGGCGCCCGTGACCCCGCCCGGCGTCCCTCGAGCCAGACAATGACCTCTGGGTATGCGCCGGCAGAGGCGCGCTCAGGGACGGAGCTGGCGGTCGCGAGACAGGGGCGACTCCAGGCAATACAGTACGGGGGGGGGGGGGGGGGGGGTTAGGCCACAACATAACAGTATGTATGTACGTATGTATGTATATATGTTTATAAGTGCGAATAAGCGTCGCCGGCGTGATACAATTTGTAGTGCATATTGTGTAGTGTAAAGTGTGTATTTGTATATTGCGTAATGTATATTGTGTAGTGTATATTGTGTAGTGTATATTGTGTAGTGTATATTGTGTAGTGTATTGTGTGTAGAGTATTTGTGTAGTGTATATTGCGTAGTGTATATTTTGTAGTGTATATTGTGTAGTGTGCATTGTGTAGTGTATTGTGTGACTATGGTTTACCACTGGTCGTGTTTCTGTACTTTGTACCCGGTACTTGGTACTTGGTGCTCGTTACTCAGTACTTGGTACTCAGTTCTTGGTACTCAGTACTCGCTGTATGTACCACAACTGTCCCACCTGAGCGAAATCCACGGGTTTTTCCCCTCGTCACTGATGGGCGGCGTCAGACCAGACTGGCCGAAATCTCGTTAATGACGTCACGTGTTTTGGGATGGGGCGCGTGGGGTCAGGGTCTGAGCGGCCGGTATCGGCGGCCGGCGATCAGTGACCGTGACTGGGTGTATATTTGTGCGCATCTGCATGACAACGATTGATTCTGGTGTTAATTGTAACCAGTGAGATGAACTGGGACGAAATGTTACATGGCCGTGATTCTTATCAGGCCTACCGATTTGTATAACAAAAAAACATATTCTTGAATTTGGGTAAACAATTATCCCATAATGTCGCACTCGTTAAGAAGAAGCATTTGAACGCGATAATCGTGGGAAGAAAAAAACCCTTCTCAATTCCATTTCTTCTTAGGAAATGAAGTTTGTAACTTAATGCGCGGTTGACATTACAATATACCAGATAAATGGAAGATTTTCTGGCAATGGAAATAACCTTTGTGATCAAAACGACAATATTAATCCTGCAATTCTCGAGGGCTTGGGCTGCGTGGAAGCAATCGTAGCTTTCTTCGACAATTAAATACAAAAAAACTTGTTTATTGATCCTCACGACATAATCCATAAATAATCTGTTTCTTTTAAACCGGGACGTTACAGTTATCAACTGGATCTGACGTCAAAGCTGCTTAAACAGGCTAACAGGTTAAAACTCAAACTTACATAGAGACGTTAATTTACTTTAAACATTTAGCCAGATATGGAAATTTCATCGATTTAGCCAATTACATCAACCGAACCGGAAATCGAATTGCAAGGTTCAGGTCAAAATCTCTGTTACTCTGTCTACCGGGAAATCGGGTTAGCAATTTCTCAAAATATGTCGTACAGGTATTTCACGTAAATTATCGCATCACTCGAACTTTACCAGAAACAATTGGCATTTAATATATCAGTAAACATTGCCCACCAAAACATACCTTTACGCATCGTAATTTAATTGAGTATTTACTTGCATCGAGCCAAAACAAAAATGCATTACCCTGCCTTGTAAGCATTGAATTCACGTCATGGCCTTTCCCATTCGTTAACGCGTTTCGTCATAAAAGACTTCATCAGCACCATTGCACAAGGTGAAATAATGCACACACGCAAGAAAAGCTATACATCACAGTTTCAACATGTTACATATACATATACATTGGTACATATACATCAGAGCCAGACACGCCACTAGCTACACTCGAGCATCATTGGCCGAGTAGAAGAGGATGTAGCCGGCCGAGCTCTGCACGGCGCTGCTGTTTAGCGAGTACACCTCTTGGTCGTCGAACTTGTGCCAGCGCTCCGAGTTGACGCCGCTACAGAAGGTAGCGTAATGGCCGCTCTCTGTCGAGCCGATTCCGAGCCTGGTCTGGGCCTGGGCTGGACCTTCGTTAATATTATTACGTTAATATTATGAATTATATTACGTTATTTTCCCCCAAATATGTCGCTCCTCAGTCGATCATCATTATTCCTTCCTCTGTCAACCTGCATTCACATTCCAAATTAGAGCAATATATATATAATTCACACAGGGTTTATTTACAGAAACAAATGGTGCACCGATAGTGTAAGTTAATCGTCTCGTGAGAAATCAGTCCAATCAGTGAAAACAGTCAAATCAGTAAGGACTCATCACCAACATTTACAAAACATTGTGAATCATCAGCCTTTCTAAAAGAACTGTCAATGATAACCAGGCCACAATGAAAATGTAAGTATACCATAATCTGCCTACCGTTCAGACAATTCGATAAATTATTATTTCGAGCTTGCGCGCTGGCACACAACTGCAAAAGAAAACATACTGTGACTAAATGACCAATTCATGGCAGGTGAGTAATCGGAATAGAGCGGCCGCCAATGACTAAGCAAAATTAAACAAAATGGTACACGGGGATGTACAAAACTAACGGCGAGTGGAAGGTAGGACCGACAGGATTGTGCAGACCTCGACCTTACGTGTGATGATGCGTGGGCTCGTCTTTCGCCAAATGAATTTAAACAAACAACAACAATAGTAAATTTTCAGGGTTGCTGCCCTTCAGCCTCAATTAACAATTCGTCCCTTCTGTCCATTCCCTCTTGGCTTTCTCTTGTTTCAGGAAAATAAATCGACTTCTTGACGGAGGCAATTCATTTTCATGATGACTCTCCACAAAGTTACTCCAAAAATCTTCTGTCACAGTCTGGCGGCCTGCATACCAACGTCGACACTGTCGTGACGAGCGTCACGACAGTGGGCCGCGGCCGGGCCTCGCGGCGAGGGCCGCGGCCGCCTCCGTTCGTGCACTCTCACTGTTCAGTCCTGACTGTCCTCTCCCCCGTACGTAAGTCAGAAAAAGGGTCCCCCCGTTTGCTCTGGTCAGGCCTTTTAACAACTTTCCCTTTCCTACCAAAAGCTTTCACCTCTTTCGCCTGGTCGGTTGCCAGATTGGCGTTTTGCGTCCTTAGGCTGCAACGTATAGCGCCACGTCCTTCGTCGATTGGCCGGTCTAGTTTTTTTCAGCTGCCCCGAATGCTCTGGTTTCGGATACGTGGAACGTCTCGGGACACTTCTCCGCCGCTTCCGTGCCCGGCCGCCGCCCGGGCGTTCACATTCCTGGGCCGCCCTACACCCGGCTCCGTCAAAACAAGGGGGAGCCGACCCCTGTTTACGTTTTTCGCTGCAGCTGTCCCCTGCTGGCCGTGGTCTCCCAGGCTCCGGCGCAGACCACGGAGACGCTCGTCTCATCCACCGTCCACCACTGGACAGCTTTTGCTGCTAATTATTGAATGTGTTGACTGTGTTGCAAATTTCTGATGTTTGATTGAAAGGAAAAAAAATATCGCATTACATTACCAAATGACACTGTAACATACCATGCTGTCATACTGTGCATAACATGGCGTACCAACAGGCACCTTAGTCAAACAAAACCAGCAATATTTAGTGTGCGTGCGTGCGTGCGTGCGTGCGTGCGTGCGTGCGTGCGTGCGTGCGTGCGTGCGTGCGTGCGTGCGTGCGTGCGTGCGTGCGTGCGTGCGTGCGTGCGTGCGTGCGTGCGTGCGTGCGTGCGTGCGTGCGTGCGTGCGTGCGTGCGTGCGTGCGTGCGTGCGTGCGTGCGTGCGTGCGTGTGTGTGTGTGTGTGTGTGTGTGTGTGTGTGTGTGTGTGTGTGTGTGTGTGTGTGTGTGTGTGTGTGTGTGTGTGTGTGTGTGTGTGTGTGTGTGTGTGTGTGTGTGTGTGTGTGTGTGTGTGTGTGTGTGTGTGTGTGTGTGTGTGTGTGTGTGTGTGTGTGTGTGTGTGTGTGTGTGTGTGTGTGTGTGTGTGTGTGTGTGTGTGTGTGTGTGTGTGTGTGTGTGTGTGTGTGTGTGTGTGTGTGTGTGTGTGTGTGTGTGTGTGTGTGTGTGTGTGTGTGTGTGTGTGTGTGTGTGTGTGTGTGTGTGTGTGTGTGTGTGTGTGTGTGTGTGTGTGTGTGTGTGTGTGTGTGTGTGTGTGTGTGTGTGTGTGTGTGTGTGTGTGTGTGTGTGTGTGTGTGTGTGTGTGTGTGTGTGTGTGTGTGTGTGTGTGTGTGTGTGTGTGTGTGTGTGTGTGTGTGTGTGTGTGTGTGTGTGTGTGTGTGTGTGTGTGTGTGTGTGTGTGTGTGTGTGTGTGTGTGTGTGTGTGTGTGTGTGTGTGTGTGTGTGTGTGTGTGTGTGTGTGTGTGTGTGTGTGTGTGTGTGTGTGTGTGTGTGTGTGTGTGTGTGTGTGTGTGTGTGTGTGTGTGTGTGTGTGTGTGTGTGTGTGTGTGTGTGTGTGTGTGTGTGTGTGTGTGTGTGTGTGTGTGTGTGTGTGTGTGTGTGTGTGTGTGTGTGTGTGTGTGTGTGTGTGTGTGTGTGTGTGTGTGTGTGTGTGTGTGTGTGTGTGTGTGTGTGTGTGTGTGTGTGTGTGTGTGTGTGTGTGTGTGTGTGTGTGTGTGTGTGTGTGTGTGTGTGTGTGTGTGTGTGTGTGTGTGTGTGTGTGTGTGTGTGTGTGTGTGTGTGTGTGTGTGTGTGTGTGTGTGTGTGTGTGTGTGTGTGTGTGTGTGTGTGTGTGTGTGTGTGTGTGTGTGTGTGTGTGTGTGTGTGTGTGTGTGTGTGTGTGTGTGTGTGTGTGTGTGTGTGTGTGTGTGTGTGTGTGTGTGTGTGTGTGTGTGTGTGTGTGTGTGTGTGTGTGTGTGTGTGTGTGTGTGTGTGTGTGTGTGTGTGTGTGTGTGTGTGTGTGTGTGTGTGTGTGTGTGTGTGTGTGTGTGTGTGTGTGTGTGTGTGTGTGTGTGTGTGTGTGTGTGTGTGTGTGTGTGTGTGTGTGTGTGTGTGTGTGTGTGTGTGTGTGTGTGTGTGTGTGTGTGTGTGTGTGTGTGTGTGTGTGTGTGTGTGTGTGTGTGTGTGTGTGTGTGTGTGTGTGTGTGTGTGTGTGTGTGTGTGTGTGTGTGTGTGTGTGTGTGTGTGTGTGTGTGTGTGTGTGTGTGTGTGTGTGTGTGTGTGTGTGTGTGTGTGTGTGTGTGTGTGTGTGTGTGTGTGTGTGTGTGTGTGTGTGTGTGTGTGTGTGTGTGTGTGTGTGTGTGTGTGTGTGTGTGTGTGTGTGTGTGTGTGTGTGTGTGTGTGTGTGTGTGTGTGTGTGTGTGTGTGTGTGTGTGTGTGTGTGTGTGTGTGTGTGTGTGTGTGTGTGTGTGTGTGTGTGTGTGTGTGTGTGTGTGTGTGTGTGTGTGTGTGTGTGTGTGTGTGTGTGTGTGTGTGTGTGTGTGTGTGTGTGTGTGTGTGTGTGTGTGTGTGTGTGTGTGTGTGTGTGTGTGTGTGTGTGTGTGTGTGTGTGTGTGTGTGTGTGTGTGTGTGTGTGTGTGTGTGTGTGTGTGTGTGTGTGTGTGTGTGTGTGTGTGTGTGTGTGTGTGTGTGTGTGTGTGTGTGTGTGTGTGTGTGTGTGTGTGTGTGTGTGTGTGTGTGTGTGTGTGTGTGTGTGTGTGTGGGTGGGTGGGTGTGTGTGTGTGTGGGGGGGAGGGTCAGACAGGTTTTTTTCTACCAGTTTCCCATTCGCATAGGACTAATGATAAAATCCTGCTAATAATGGGGGGGGGGGGGGGGTGAGACTGGTTATTGATTCGACTCTGCATTGAATCGATTGAAATCGTTCAATACAAAATGCTTGAATTGAAGAAAATAAATTCACCATATATTTGTATTCATGAATCGTGATTGAATCAAAACCCGCATGGAATCAAATTTAACAATTTTGAACAATTCAAGTGAGCATGGTAAATTGTGCAAATACAATGCAGTCCCAGTGGCTACACTCATTTCTACTGAAATATCATTGCTGTAACAATGTTTTAATGATCATAGTTCATATATACGTATGGCTTTGTAAGTTTCCACTTGTATTGATTTGACATATATTAACCCTATTTGTAACAGGGGGGGGGGGGGGGGGGGACGGATTCAGCCCCCCCCTTCCTCATGTTTTTCGCAGATATCTCCCGGACGTTTAGGACCAGACCCATGACATTTTAGGACTTTTCCTAGAATTGAATTCCGCATATGGAGTCAAAATTTTGCGTTCTTGACTTGAACAGAGGCGGTTCCAGGGCACGTTTTTTGGAAGGTTCTGCGGCGACATTTGGCGATAATACGGAAATGCGATCTTCACGGTTTCCTCCTCACTGCCTCAAGTATGAAGGAGTTACATCGGTTCACGGTGATTGCAACAAGTTAAAATTAGTTGATGTTAATAAAATATTGTACAAATTGCATGGCAGAGGTGGTTTCAGGGGCTTGTAAATGGGGGGGGGGGGGAGTTCCAGGAAGTATTCAATGCTTGGCGGGAAGCCAATAGAGCGATGTAAGGGGCATTTATAGCTATCAATATGTAAAGGATAGCTTCGCCTTCCATTATTTGCATAATTTATTATATATAGAATTGCAGGGGCGTGTTTAGGCACATGAAAAAGGGAGTGACTGGCATGGTGATGACGATATGCCAGCGAGTAAGGCGCAATAGACGGTTAGTTTATAATGATATATGCACATATGAGGCCAGAAAAGGGAATAAAGTCATTTTTTTGCAGGTGCGCTAAGGAATGGAAGAAAGGGGGTCATATTATTGCAAGGAAACTAAGATGCATGGGCCTACAATGACATAACATACTGCAGTTTTCGGATGAAACATGCACCACATGGTACTCTACGAACGATTATAAGATAATAGGCGAGTCCAGGTAGGGTAAAAAGGGGGTAAGCAATGTGAATTGAAGTTGTAGGTGAAATAGTCACTGTTGACTAGTTAGTATCATAATAGCGGATACTAAACCTATCAAAGGGTCTTGCGCCTCCCCAGTTTGGATGCTGGATACGCCTAGGATGAAGTATAACATGCAAAAAGGAACTATCTACGATCAGTAACTTATTTATAGTGCTGGGTGGCAATTTGCCTGCGGTTACTATTTTTTCCTATTTGAGCTCCCTTTTTCATTGACTTGGTACCGCCTATGGTAAAACATATGTTTAATAACTGTTTTGTCTAATGTAACAATAACACACCATTTCATTTATTAAAAAAATAACAAAATGGTTTTATTACGCATTTACTTCACCCCATATTGAGTGACCTGCACATGCCTATGATTTTGCATTTTCAAAAGTCACCGCGACATATTAATTTCCAATTAATTCTCTATCGATCCCCATTAGTTGCGTTAAAATCGGTTGATAAACATGACAGCTGTGTTGGATCACAAATACCTAAAAAATGTGTAGTTTTTGCCCCCTGTTGCACCCTATCAAAAATTTCGGATTTTTCTTTTCTAGAAATGTAGATCATGTTGAGGGGAATAATATGCCGTTTGATTTTTGAACATCAGACGGGTAGATCTCGAGATCTCTTGGGGGGAGGGGGGGGGGGGGGGGGCGGAATCCGCCCTCCCCCTGTTACAAATAGGGGTAGCCAGGAGCCTGTTACAAACAGGGTTAAACATATATTTAAATGTTGAATTAAACGTGAATCAATTAAAATATTGTTTTGATTCTTTGAATCGGGAAGAATCAATTATCAAGTTTGTTATTCATGAATCAAAAGGTGATTGAATAATTCAAGTTCCAAAATGAATAATTATTGAATCATTCCACAAAAGGTGAATCAATAACCAGTCTGGGGGGAGACAAAGTGATCCAGTAGGGCCTGGCCTGCAGCCCCCTCCAGGCAGGGTCCTAGGATTGCTTTGAAGCAATAGTGCAAGTGAGAAATTCAGCCTAAAAACTAACAATAGAGAATTGAAAATTCAGCCTAAGAAGACCATATGATGCACTCAGCATCAGTTTTGCCAAAATTTGAACTCACGCATCGGCCATCAGGCAAGGTCCTACCAAATGTGTGGAACAGTTATGCTATATTGGTCAAATGCAGAATATCTGCTAGTTTAGTGTCTGATGTGTTATGTTGAGGTGCTAAAGATGTCTCATTTGTATGCATTTTTTCCTCTAAAGTTGCCCATGTATGTGCTGAACTTGAACTTGGTATGTAGGTACAGGAGCATCACCCCTGTTCGTTACCCCTCCTCCCACTCCAACAGGATAATTTTGATCCTGCTAATCTCTGGGAGCGGGGGGTGCAGGGATTCTGAGGGGCCATCTTATTCTTTTGTTCTATATTCATTTTGTGCTTTCAACGCCTGTGTTATTCTGTATTCTGTATTCTGTTCAAACCGTCAACAGGCGGACCCAATTACGGACGGAGTCATATAACATTTCCTAATTAGCTAAACAAATATGAATATACAGTCGCAATATAAAACGAGAGCCAACACATCAATCACATGCTAGCCACAAACACATTCGCCTGCCTTTTAAAGGCTAGTTTTGCCCCGAACAAAACAGTGGAGGGCAGCTTCTCACAGAGCTAGTTCACGGATCGTGGCAAGCGACAAAACATTCCATTCTTAATTGTGTCTACCCTGGTTGCAGGGACGTGCAGCACCGGACGCGAGTGGATTCTTGTTGGCACAGCGAGCGGAAACATTGCAAGAATTTCACCGGAATCAGTCCGACCCGAAAACACATTGTGCAGGTAGTTCAGGTCATTAAGCACAAGTCGCTGACCAGTGCGTAAGACGCCAAAATGAACTAATAAAGCAGCATAGTCAAGAGACGTGAATGGGTTGCTCGAGTGTGGCCAGCCACGTGAGGAATTTGTGCTGGATTCGTTCCAGTCTCAAAATATGAGTCTTTGCTGCGCCACCCCATATCACACTACCGAACTCCATGACTGACCGAATATGGGCATTGAAACCGGCCACGATCGGGCCCGGCGAAAACCTCTGGTGGCCGGCTGGGGCTCGATAGGTCTGGAGGGACTGCAAGTACATGCCCAGGGCACGGTTTGCTTTCCCAACCGCGCTGTCAATGTGGGGCCAAAGGTCAACTTCGAGTCGAACAGGCTGCCTAAATCACGCATTTCGGTCACACGCTCGAGGGTGATGCTGTTGACGGAGTAGGAGGATTCTATAGGCTTTTACGGAGAGTAAAGGTGATTGTTTTACATTTGGATGGGTTTAGGGATAATTTCCACGCAGCTGACCACCAGCAGAGTATATCCAGGTCAGTTTGAAGAGTGAACACGTCACCAGGAGATCGGATCCGTCCGTATCCGATCCGTATCGTTGACAACCTTTGACCAAGGAACATATTTGCATGCTGGTGCACAATATGGCAATACGTTATGATGTCATAGTACTATGTGGCAGACGGCAGCATTGCAAAAGTAGCAACATAGTGCACCAAGGCAACACTTTAACCCTATTCCCAGATTCTGCCACCCCAGAGATCTCGAGAACCGATTCGATTCGTTATGACATGATCTCTGTTTTTGGAACCCGATTTTTTTTTTAAATGGGGGGTCAGGAAGCAAACAATCAGAACATTTGGGGTGTTTTTTTAAAGGTCATTGCGGCCATGTAATTTGTTAAATTTGATATATTGCGCATAGGTGGATCCAGGAAAAAATAATGGGGGTGCACCATGCGCGTAACGCTTTTATCATCTTACTAATTTGAAGTTGGACCTAATTTGAGGGTGGGTATCACTTCCCATTTTTTCCCTGAGTGCGCCTATGCCCCAAAAATATGTACAATCCCAGTATCTATGATGCATATTGCATTGCAATTGTTTCTGACGCATTTATTGCATTGCAAACCACGAAGGAAGTATGCGCCGCAAAACTGCATTCGTAACACCCTCCCCAAAACAGGATCCTGGAACCGCCTCTGCTGGACCGATTTTGTCACAATTTTGACACAACACGCGCCATTCAAGCGGCAAGCGGCTTAACGGTTTAGAAGCGGCAAGTAAAAACCACTGGGGGGGGGGGGGGGCAGAATCTGCCCCCCGCAGGGAATAGGGTTAATATCTTATTACCACCAATTGACTCCAGTAGTCGTCGCACCCTAAACCCCCAATCAACACTCAACAAAACCCATGTCTGTCAGTATCAAATGTTTTTCTTGGAAAAGTTGACAAAATTGTAGGAAACAAAAACTGGTGACAAACTTCGGGCTTCAGAATCCCAACTGTGACACACAGATAGGGTTTCCCAGCCCTGCACGAGGCAAGCGGGATAAACTTGTATTCTTTGCAGACATTCTATAATGATTCAGCACACGTTTATAAATGTTCCGATTCCCACCAGTGCAGTGTTAGCTTAGTTCCGAACAAATTTATCAAGGCCATTTTAACCCGGCAGTTACTGGGGCATTTCCCATTGTGCGACTTACTAGGGGCCTATTCCCCCCCTCGTGCTCCGGAAATATTGGAGAAATTTAGATTTTTTAAACGGCATTAGATATCCCTAGAAAATTGTTGAAAGAAACCCATTATTGTTGAACTCATAGTCACTGATAACGTCACGTATAAGGTCAAAGACAAAATGTTTGACCGTGTCAAGCATTGCATGACCGTGCCAAGCATTGCATGACCGTGTCAAGCATTGCATGACCGTGCCAAGCATTGCATGACCGTGCCAAGCATTGCATGACTGTACCAAGCATTGCATGACCGTACCAAGCATTGCATGACTGTACCAAGCATTGCATGACCGTGTCAAGCATTGCATGACCGTGCCAAGCATTGTATGACCGTGTCAAGCATTGCATGACTGTACCAAGCATTGCATGACCGTACCAAGCATTGCATGACCGTACCAAGCATTGCATGACCGTACCAAGCATTGCATGACCGTACCAAGCATTGCATGACCGTACCAAGCATTGCATGACCGTGTCAAGCATTGCATGACCGTACCAAGCATTGCATGACCGTACCAAGCATTGCATGACCGTACCAAGCATTGCATGACCGTACCAAGCATTGCATGACCGTGTCAAGCATTGCATGACCGTACCAAGCATTGCATGACCGTGTCAAGCATTGCATGACCGTACCAAGCATTGCATGACCGTACCAAGCATTGCATGACCGTACCAAGCATTGCATGACCGTGTCAAGCATTGCATGACCGTACCAAGCATTGCATGACCGTGTCAAGCATTGCATGACCGTACCAAGCATTGCATGACCGTACCAAGCATTGCATGACCGTACCAAGCATTGCATGACCGTGTCAAGCATTGCATGACCGTGCCAAGCATTGCATGACCGTACCAAGCATTGCATGACCGTGTCAAGCATTGCATGACCGTGTCAAGCATTGCATGACCGTACCAAGCATTGCATGACCGTGTCAAGCATTGCATGACCGTGTCAATGCATTGTCCGTATCAATTGTGGTCTCGATGGATGCAATTGTTACCCAAAATAACGATATTAAACGCATCGGCTGTCAGTAAATCGGTATGATTCTTGCGTCTGACACGTCTGAGTACCATTCTAAGCTTGTGATGACCTTGGGTCAGGTCAAGGTCATCAGAGGTCACGAGGTCAAACTACCGATTGCTGTCATTTTGCCGTTGCAATGCATGTTTATGTTTTTTCTTTCTTCTCAAATGCGAAAAATAACCTTTGAACATTGTTTACTCCACACAAATTGAAGTGTAAGGTAAAAACTGAACGACAGGGGTAACGTATGAAAATGCCGTGTAAATTAGTGGTTTTTGGCTTCGAATGACAATCGTCATTTACATTTTCATTAATTTTGAGCATGTCGAGTTAAAATTGTATACACATTCTCATCGCATGCGACGCATACATGATCAATGTTTTTCGACTACTTGATTCTTTTGCAAATATGACAATATCAAAATGCATTTTTTTCTTCTTCAATTGTTTTCCAAGTTTTAAATTTGTAAGAAATTACCAAATTAGATAGCAATTCGATAGTTGGAACTGCTGTAAGTTATTCGACATTTCTGTCAATTGGTTCTATCTTCAAAACTCTACTTTTGACACCGCTTTTCGTAAGCCCTTATTTTTCGACACAAAACAAACATGACCTCACTCTGACGTCATTTCCGGTTGAGTTATTATAACCTCATTTTTGTCCTTCGGTTAACATGCGTGAAATTAACCCGCGCTGTGCCGGGGGGGGGGTTAGACACCCTCCTCAGGTTTTTCGAGGATAGCGAAAAACGGCGACGCGCAGCGCCGCAGTTTTTGGCACAGCTGTTTGGGCATCAATTGCACACATTATGTAAAAAACAAATACCTCGGGTAATCTCAGGTCAGGTCACCAGACCAGGTCATGTGACCCCACCTCCCAAAAAACTTGTGGTCGTACCACAGTCACAGTTTTGGATGATCGGTTTTACACTTACAGGATTTCAAAAGGTCATATGTATCTACAATTTTTTTTTTAATATCAGCGACCTAAGGTCGGGCCAATTTCGTGACCTCCCTATTATAAGTCAATGAGGAAATATTCAAATGCTTCCTATTCCAAGGATACGCAAGATATCAGTCTAATTACTTCTGGATCATGCTATTAGAGGCCATTCTTGATGACCTATGTGCCATTTTTGTTCACTACAGGGTCAGCCGAGGTCAACCGAGGTCACCAACATTTGTATGTCAATAACTCTCGACATAATGAGGATAGAGAAGTCAAACCGATACCAATGTGTTTGTCTCGTCGAGGTACGTCTTCCCATATACAACATTACCTACTTGGGTCACCACTTGACCTTGACCTGAGGTCAAATTTTTAAGTTAACCTAACCTGATCAAAACTAATATGAATCGAAGTGCCTTGATGAGACAAACATGATGACATCAAAATGATTGTCCTGTCGTTATTAGGTAAAAAGTTATTCGTGAAAACTGTTTTGTAAAAATAGCCTTTTTGACATTTGATGAGCTTTGGAACTTAACCTATTAATTTGAACTAAAATCTGAGGAGACTTGTCAATTGCATGTTTCAATAGCTTTACATTGCTGTTTTCTGTTTGTTTCTAACTATCATAGTCCCTGTGATATCTGGGGTTTCTGGAGCGGAGTCCTAAAACTGGAAATTTTGACCTTTGATGACCTCTGGGGACCTCAATATTGGCTTTAGGAAAGCAATATCTGAAGTACTTTCGAATGTGCTTCCCGGGAGCTTTCGAACGCGCTTTTTGCGTCTTTTCAGCCTTTTTAGTTTTCGAGTTGGAGGGGGCGGAGGGGGTGTCGAAATACCGCCCCCCCCCCGGCACCGCGAAGTTGGCGCCGAGCACCGTCAGCGGGTTAATGTGAAATAAGGAAATACAAATTTGGTTACGATACTAGCAAGGTTTACGAGATATTGCAAAAAATCGCGAATGGGGTGGGCCAAAATTTTTCTCAGTATCCTTGGAGGATGGGTATGTGTGCCTGATTATGTTTTATCGAGAAGTTTCCTATACAACTCGACATCATATTTCCATTTCTATTCAAGAATATCTACATGGCAATGGTCGAACGGGAACAAATAGCAGATCGCTGGTGATATGAAGCGGCTAACCATTATGTATTTGTTTAATAAGTGCGGTAGTACGATCATAAGTTCTAGTTTGATTAAACTGTGTAATATATAACTAGCAAGTTACTGTGCAGCTATTGTCCCATCCACTGATATCTCGCGATGTTGAGAAAACCACATAACATAAAGCCATGACAATTCCAAGACTCTCTCGAAATGTTTCTGCATACGCATACCTATATTAGCCAAAATTAACGAAAGTCGCCATTGGTCAGGTAAAACTGAAGGAACAGTGTAGTTATGTTTTTTTTTTAAAGATTGTATAGTGTACTGTAAAACAGAGTGTCATGTAATACATTTGCGAAATATAAGCCTGGCCCAAAATGTTGCATAAGAATAAGTAAAGAAAGTACCAAACTTCGTTCGGAGTTGAAAGCAACATAAACCAAAGCATTCTGATGTTTCGCATCCCAACACCAGAAATATCAGATAACGAAACATCGTTGACATTCCTTCTATATGGATTGGCTCGCAACATCCTATGAAATGGAAACTATCAACGAAAATAAACCATGCTTACCTATACGATCGTGACACGTTAACGATCACGGAATACCGTCTGGTGATAGCTGAAATTTATGCTATTTTATTTTAGTTTTGTGGCCCCAACCAAAAGTGGCACATACTAAAATGACCCCAGCACAGCTGGGGTCATTTTTTTACTTTATGTATGTATTTAGGTGCTTCCACAATGTGGGTTTTCTAGCAACCACGTCGATGAACATATAATACACAAATGTTTAAAACTAGGCCTACGACACGACATATGACACATTTCGACACAAGTTAACATTTACCTGCTTGACAGGTGAAAGGTCAGGGCAGGTTTAAAGGCACCGCTGCTCTCGGCGGCTGACGCACGCACCTCTGCGGGCAGCCTGTTCCATGCATTGGATGCGCGAAATACAAAAGAACGACGGCCAAAATCGGTTCGGACAAGGCTGGAATACCCTAACGTCACATGACATGAATTCATACTTCACATGAATACCCTAACACCTGGCTGCATGCTCACATCATCCCTATATTTTAACCAGCGCCGTGCCGGGGTGGGGGTAGACACCCCCTCAGGTTTTTCGCGGATAGCGGAAAAACGGCGAAGCTCAGCGCCGCCATTTTTGGCACAGCTGTTTTTGCATCAATTGTCCACATTATGTAAGAAAAAATCATCGGGTCATCTTAGGTCAGGTCACCAGACCAGGTCACGTGACCCCACCTCCCCCAAAAAAACTCGTGGTCGTACCACAGTCACAGTTTTGGGATGATCGGCTTTACACTTACAGGATTTCATAAGGTCACATATATCTACAATTCGTTTATCTTGGATTTTTAATATCAGCGACCGAAGGTCGGTTTAATTTCGTGACCTCCCCATTATAAGTCTAAGGAGAAATATCCAAATGCTTCCTATTCTAAGGAGACGCAAGATAGCAGTCTAATTCCTTCTGGATCATGTTATTATAGAACATTCCTGACGACCTAGGTGCCATTTTTGTTCAGTGATCCCTACATGGTCAGCCGAGGTCATCCGATGTCACCAACAGTTGTATGTCAATAACTCTCGACATAATGACGATAGAGAAGTGAAACCGACACCAATGTGTTTATCTCGTCGCGGCACGTCTTCCCATATGCAACATGACTTACTTGAGTCACCACCACTTTACCTTGACCTGAGGTCACATTTGTAAGTTAACCTGACCTGGCTAACACTAATATGAGGCAAAGCGTTTTGACGAGACAAGCACGATGGCACACATTTTCAAAATAAAATGAAGCACTCGGGGGTCAAAATATGATGATTAAGTGAATAATACATCTGAAGTGGTTTTGACGATCAGTATTTCTAAGGACATTATCGCTTAGTAAATTTTCACAGAAATGACAAAGTAATGATTTTTGCTGGCATTTTGACCCCGAGTACTTCATGAGGAGAATTTTGTCCCCGACCTTATCCATAAGGACAGATAACTTTATTACCCCTGGAAGAGTTGTCCTCTGCCGTTCTGATCGCGCCGAAATATCAGTCATGACTCATGAGTTTAAGCTTATGTTTAAGTTTATTTGCCACGATCGCCGACGGTATAAGCCATTTATGGGCGAAGCCGCCCATATGAAACCAAGTTCAGTTAATTCAGCCCTCGTGGGTCCTATACATATTCGTAATACATAATCATTACATTAAATAAACTGTTCACTGTGCTGTGACGGCAGTAAATAATTGTCGCGATATAATGCCATTGCCATTAATATTGCCAGAAAAATGTTCATGATGATTGATGTTTTAGGGCGCTCCGACACTCGAAAAATAATTGCGAGTATTATAGTATGCAAATAAACCTGTTCAAGTTAGTTACAAAACTATGAGCTATATAAAGTCGGCGGCCGGAATTTCGGTCCGGCGGGCCAAGTGATGATCTGGAACTGGCTGGCTCGCTATCTTGCCGAGTCCGTCCTAGTCCTTGTCAAGCTGCTGATTCAGCATGAGCAGTGCGGTGCATGTGATGAGCATACCCTTAGCCACGCCCAACTCAGGATTTGCGGAGATGGTTTGTGGCAGTGTTAGCAATCTTACTAATATTTTTTAATCTTTTCGGAATCTGCAATCCACCTCAGCGCTCAGCCGGCAGTGATGCAGCTTCGAGGTGATGAACTATTTTTCGATAAGGATAATGTGCACAATATGAGAGCATTTAGCGTGATAACATTAATTTTAAAGTTGCAATACAAACGTAATGAATTAAATGAAAACTACTCAAACCGTCCTGTTATTGAAAATCAAAACATTGTATTTTTGATGCAGGATGATACTTTTTATTCAATAAAGCATTGCAGATAGCTGTTATCGTATAGCTTAACCACATGATTTCGTGAACGTTCCACAACCGAGCTGCAACTTATTGAATTCGCAATACCTTTATTAGCATTAGCCTTTAGGAACAACAAATAAAGGAGCAAATTTCCAGGAGTCAGGCCTATCTGTTGTAACTATTGGTCAAATAATTATTTTGCGACAATAATCAATCACTTAAACATATACAACGTAATCATAAACAAAATAACTTTTTGTTTGGTCGTCTCATGAGTCATTAATTTATAAATACATCGGATGTTGAAAAGTCCATTGCGTGTGTCTGTGTTTTTTACTTACACAAACAGGAACAATGGCAAAATTTGAAATACCACATCGCGTGAGCCAGGGGCCAAAAAGTTGGATCTCTACTCAATGGTGTCACCACCTTCCGAAAGTTGGGGGGGGGGGATTTTTAAGTCGATTCTTTCTATGCAACGCCCATAGGCGTAATGCTAAAATCTGAAAATGTTTGGGGGACGTGTCCCCCCGCCTTCGACGCCAATGTCTCTACTCTATTTCACGATCACGCAAGGCGTGAAACGCTCAAAGTGGTGGGCGTTGTGGTGGGTCGGGGAAGAGAGGGGCGGGTGACACGACCTTTGATCGGTCACCCTCCCCTCTCGGACCTGACTTGCCATCAGGCGCACCGAATGTGCTGGGGGTCTCAAACTGTTTTGGTTAGTTCGGTGGAGCGCCGCACGCAGTGGATAGTTACTTTCAAGAGAGACTGTATGCATGTACATTGTGACGGCCAACAATTTAGTAGCGTCTTCCCTTGCCTGTCCGCGACGACTGTGGCTTGTTTACGTTGACTTTTGCCTCGCAGCGGGCACGCGGTTGACTTGTGGTTTGTCTTGCAATGAAACGTTAGCAGGGGTACAGGTCGGTCGGCAGAATGACCGCTGAGTTGGAGTGAAAGGAAACTGTAAAACGTACCAATGTATCAAAGCAAGGTTGCATCAAAGTTGAAGTATTAAAGTGTGATGAAGAGGTACCTAACGAGAACTGTTATCAGAGCGTATACGAACAAAAGGTCGATTCCTTTCCTTATTCACGTTTGTCTCATCTTGTCTTTCCAAATACAAACCTGTTTCTTGCTGTATTCTTTAGTTTGGTAATTTCCACTCACAGGTATAATTACAATGAGCCAACACAGTTTTACAGTCCTATGTTTGTGGTCTAGATTTGAGTAGATATTAATTTATATTGAGCTAAAATAATGTCGAACTGATTAGCTAGCTGGAACATGTGCTCATTGTCATTGATTGGTGCAATATTTGCCTGGTAGTAGACTTTACCTAGCATTGATTACCATGGTAGATAATGATTGACCAATCTTGCAGAACTTACACTGTTCCGTGCTGGTGTTGATGCTTAATGACATTATTTTGCAGCTGTACTGTTGATTAGAATGACTGACCTTGACCTCCTGTACTAACAAGTGAGTAACAGATGACATTCCAGTTGAAATTCCAGATAACCTGTCTGAATGGTGATTGGGGCAGTAGATTGTTGATTGTTTCACAATTAAGTGTATCGAGCATATGATTTTGTTTTTTGGTAGAGTTTGTATGTGATTATTTTTGCTTGATATTGTTGATAACAATTTGCTGTCAAATCCAACTTACCTCAGTACCTTAACCCTCGCCCTACGAGAGCTTTTTCACCTTCGCCCTACGGGGGTGGGTCCTAAAACGACCCCCTGTTAACTTCCAAACCAAGCTACATAGAGCAACACGGTAAGAACCAACATGTTGCCTGTCATGTTTGGAATCTAACGGTATGCAATTTTTAGGTTTCGGGTCAACGAGTGACCTTCTAAGTCAAGTGAATGACCTCGATCGACCACTTCCAGAACAGCGATCAGACGATCAGAACGTCAGAAAACCTCAAAATGAGAAACTGATAAATGTAAATAAAAAGGCATGTTCCTAGACCAGTGTTGTCTCAGAAATATAGAAAAGGTAATTATTTATTCGTATCTGGTCAAAAAAAGTCCAAAAAAGTTATTAAAAAAATGACGTCATGAATTGCTTACACTTAGGGAGCCATCACTCAGTCAAAAATAGAGATATTTCTTTGAAATTTGGTTCGAGTATTGTCCATGCTCAGTTCTCTCACATATATTCCGTTTTTTTAAACATCTTTGAAAATTGTGATTGTGTAGTGATTTTTCCCCCAAAATATATTTTTGTTCATTTTGGGGGCCAAAAACCCAAAATTTCGAAAATCCGAGAGGGACATTTTAAAGAAAATTACATTTCATACCTTTGCTTAATTGTTTTTGCAATTTACTTCAAAACTCTGTTTTCTACGATTTTTCAAACATTTATCGTTTTTCCACCAACATGACGTCATCAAAACATCATTATTTCCCAAATGTCTCAACTAATTTCAATGAAATTTTTACAGCATAGTATAATTGTTGTATCCTTAGCTACTGAAAATTCCAGCAAGATGCATTGCATGGATAAACAGTTATGCAAGAAAAACCACAGGGGGGTCGTTTTAGGCGAGGGTTAAATCCTCCATTAACCCTATTTGTAACAGGGGGGGGGGGGGGGGGGGGGGGGCGGATTCCGCCCCCTCATGTTTTTCGCAGATATCTCCAGAACGGCTGGGACCAGGCCCATTACATTTTGGGACTTTTCATAGAATTGAATACCGCATTTGGAGTCAAAATTTTGATTTCTTTACCTGAATACAGACGGTTCCAGGGCACAGTTTTGGGTGGGTTCGGAGGCGATATTTGGCGATAATACGGAAATGCGATCTTCACGGTTTCTTCCTAACTGCCTCAAGTATGAATGAGTTACATCGGTTTACGGTGATTGCAACATGTGAAAATTAGTTGGTGTTAATGAAATATCATACAAATTGCATGGCAGGGCGGTTTCAGGGGCTTGAAAAGGGGGTGGGGTGGGGGGGGGGGGGGTCCAGGAAGTATTCAATGCTTGGCGGGAAGCGCATAGAGTAATGCAAGGGGCATTTATAGCTAACAAGATGTAAAAGATAGCTTCTGCTTCCATTATTTTCATAATTTATTACATATATAGTTTCAGGGGCGTGTTCAGGCACATGAAAAGGGGGGTGACTGGCATGGTGATGACGATATGCCAGCGATAACGGCACAATAGACGGTTAGCTTATAATGATATATGCACATATGAGGCCAGAAAAGGGAATATAGTATTTTTTTTCAGAGGCGCGCTCAGGAATGGAAGAAAGGGGGTCATATTATTGCAAGGAAACAAAGAGGCATGGGCGTACAATGACATAACATACAGAAGTTTTCGGATAAAACACGCACCACAGGCTACACTACGAACGATTATAAGATAATAGGCGAGTCCAGGTAGGGTAAAAGGGGGATAAGCATTGTTAATTGTAGTTGTAAGTGAAATAGTCACTGTTGACTAGTTAGTTTCATAATAGCGGATAATATACTTATCATAAGGTCTTGCGCCGCCCCAGTTTGGATCCTGGATACGCCTATGATGAAGTACAACATGCAAAAAGGAATTATCTACGATCAGTAACATATTTATAGTGCTGGGTAGCAACTTGTCTGCGGTTAATATTTTGTCCCAATTTGACCTCCCTTTTTCACTAACCTGATACCGTCTATGGCAAAAATTATGATTTATAGCTGCTTTTTCTAATGTCACAATCACATACCATTTCATTTATAAAAAAAAATATCAAAAAATTGTTGGATTACGCATTTACTTCACCTCCATATTGAGTGACCTGCACACGCCTATGATTTTCTAATTTTCAAACGCCACCATCATATATCAAATTGAAATTCAATCTCTATCGATTCGTATTGGTTGTGTTCAAATCGGTCGATAAACATGAAAGCTATGTTGGATCAAAAATACCACTAAAATTTGTAGTATTTGCCCCCCTGTTGCCCCCCTATCGAAAATTTAGATTTTTGTTGATTATTTATAAATGTAGATCGTGTTGAGGGGAACCAAACACCGTTTCATTTGTGAAAATCGGACAGGTAGATCTCGAGATCTCTGGGGGGAGGGGGGGGGGGGGCGGAATCCACTTGTTCTTACGAGCTATAGACCCAATCGCCCTAAAGGCCCCAAACGCCCCAATCGCCCCAAACGTAAAATCCTTCGTGAAATTCGGCTACTGAAGAGAAAAAGAGAGCTCAAACTGAAGAAACAAGAACTGGAGAAGCAAAGAAAAGAACTACAATGGCAAGAAGAAGAGTTTGAGCTGCAAACACTGATCTCCATTCAAGAGGCTCAAGCAGAGGTCACAAAGAGAATGGAACAAGAGTTGGAAGGTGTTGTAATACCTCCTCCCCCAGCCCAGGTAGTTCCCACTGCACAAGAGACTGTTGAGGAGTATACAGCAAATGTGACTAATCCAACTACCTGTCTGAACAGATGTGATGATGCAGGACCAGACCTTGGTTAACAAGATGTGGCTACTGAAGCACAACAAACCTGTGTCAGTGCAAGTGATGTTTCAATGATAAGAGCTGATCAAGTGAGACTGAACCTTTTGCCAGCACTGGAACCAGATAAATTCAGAGGAGATGTGGAGCAGTTTGCTCTCTGGATGAAGTCGTTTGAGACTTACATTGAAGGGCGGACACCATCTCCAGTTGAAAGACTGCATTATCTGGCCCATTATACTGCTGGGGAAGCTCGTAATGCCATCCAAGGATTCCTGCACTTGAGAACCAATGAGGCATACAGCAAGGCCAAACAGAAGCGGATGGAACGTTATGGCAACGACTTCATCACAGCAACAACTTACAGACGGCGCCTTAGAGACTGGCCCATGATCAAACCTGGAGATGGCAAGGCTCTTCGCCAGCTTACTGACTTCTTGGAGGGATGTGAAGCAGCATCAGAAGAAGTCTCTGGCCTGAAAGTGCTGGGTGATGCCAATGAAAACTGCCTGCTCTTGAAGAAGCTTCCCAGGTACATTGTTGTCCGATGGAAGCATGGGGTGGACACAAGTGTGTACGAGTCAGGCAATGCACAGCCTTCAAGATACCCTGCCTTCTCAAAGTTTGTGACATTCCTCAGCAAGGAAGCAAGGGTTGCGTGTGGTCCAGTCGCAGTCCAAAAGGGACACAACACAGAGAAGAGCTTTCAGACACCCAAGCAAGCAAATTAAATAATCTAGCCGAGTTTTGAAAATGCCTATTGCAAGGCGCAAGAGAGCCAGAAAGTGTGGGAATACTTCTGACGAGAAGAAAGAGGAGAGAGAAGATACTAGAGAAGAGAAGGTAGATGCTGACAGAGAAGAGGATAGTGAAGAGAAGAGAGGTGTGATGAGAGAAGAAAAGAGAGAGGATAAGAGTGAAGAGAATATAGAAGAGAAGATATAAAAGAAGATAGAAGAGAAAATAGAAGAGAAGTTAGGAGTGATGATCGAAGAGAAGCTGGATAAGAAGATAGAACAGATGATAGAAAGGAAGATACAAAAGATAAAAAAGAAGATACTAGATCAAATAGAAGAAAAGATAGACGAGATCATCGGAGTGATGATAGAAGACAAGATAGAAGAGAAATTAAAAAGTATGATGGAAGAGAAGATGGAGAAGGGAAGAGGGAAGAAGGGAAGAGAAGATGGAAGGAACATAGTAGAAACGATAGGAGAGAATATAGAATAGCAGAGTAGAGAGCAGCTTGGGGAGACGATAGAAAAGCTGATAGAAGAGAAGATAGAGAAGAAGAAAGAAGAGAAGATAGAAGAAAAGAGAGATGGTTGGATAACTGTACAGGATAAGAATAGACAGCACATCCAGGGTAGCAAGAGGCATCGCATTCCCGGGGAGCAGGAGCATTGTGTTGCCCTATCGAACAGGTTCAGTGTCCTGGAGCCTGCCGAGGAACCTGAGAAGGAGAAGATTAGATATTTGATGATCGGTGATTCGCGGATGAGGCCCCTTGGGAGAGTGTTTTGTGGGAGGGAGGACAGGTGTGCCGTCAAACCAGGAGTAAAAGTGTCCGAACTTGGCCCTATTATCCAGGACGAACTACGTGCGTGCGATCCCGAAACGATCATCGTACAAGTGGGGGTTAATGACGTTGGACCGAGGCGCAGCGTAAAGCTTGTACAGGAATATAGGCAACTGCTGCAGACGCTGAAGGAGGCTAGGAAGACTATCGTCATCACTGGCATCCTCCCTCGAGTTGCAGTCGGCACGGAGTGGTACTCCAGAGCCCTGTCAGCAAACCACTCTGTGAGTAAACTATGCTCTGCTATGGGGTTTGAGTTTGTCGACCTGTGGGATAAGTTTTATGGCAGCGACGTGTACTATATTTGGGATGGTTTGCATTTATCAGATGAGGGGGCGACAGTACTGGGGGCTGCATACGCAAGGGTGATTCCGGGAAACTAGTTGGGAGGGGGGTCAGAAGACACAGGTAAAAGGGCATCGAGAAGTAGGCAATGGTGAAAATTCAACTGATAAGGGGACGCATCAAAGTTATCATACCTGTAGCAGTAGTAGCAGTGGTAGAGAGCTACCCAAATGTAATATTGGATGTATAATGTTAAATGCACAGAGCATTAGATCAAAATTTTATGAGTTCAGATGCTATGTTGGTATTCAAAAACCGGATATTATTTGTGTAACAGAAACATGGGTTAGTGAGGAATTTTGTGATGATAGGCTACAAGACTTCGAACTACAAGGTTACAACATGTTTTCGTACTGCAGGAAATCACGGCAGGGTGGCGGGGTATTTGTATACGTCAACAGTTTATACGTTGCTACGAGGGTTGATGATCCATTAAAAGCGAAGGACGTAGAATCAATTTGGATAGACGTTAAAATTGGTGCAGGTAATAGGGATAACTTAAGAATAGGAGCATTCTACAGACCAGGTAATCTTTTGAGAATGCCTCAAGTTGAAGCAGACCGAGTGATCTGCGAGGAAATTCGTAATAATTTTAAAACACATTGTCTGATTATGGGGGATTTCAATTTACGAGGGTATGAAGGTAGAGACCAACGAGTGTATGATGTTTAGGCAACTTTTTGAAGAGGAACTTTTTATGCATCAGTTTGTCACTGAACCTTACGAGCTATAGATTATGTTCAATTCTTGACCTAGTCTTCTCTGACAACAGAGAACTAGTGAGTGATGTAACCATCGGTGAGGGACTCGGTAAAAGCGATCATAGTATAGTAAACTTTAATATCTCATCTAATGTTAAGCTCAAAGATAATCTCCTTCTGGTTCCAAATTTTAATCAAGCAGACTTTGACAAATTGAGAAATGAACTTGCCCAGATCGATTGGAACAGTGAGTTTGAAAGATTAGATACATGTGAATCCTGGAATTATTTTAAGACTATATTGAAAGCAGTTCAGAATAGACACACACCATTTAAGTATAAACGTAGTAGAAAAAACGATAGACCTCCCTGGCTTACACCAGAAGTTAGAAATGCCATCAAAACGAAAAGAGCTGCATTTAAGAAAATGAAGGGATCACCAATTGAGTCAAATAAGAGAAGTTACCAAAAAAGTAGGGACGAGGTAAAGAGAAGAGTCAGGGCAGCAAAAAGAGCAAAGGAAATAGACTTGGCAAAGAACTGCATTGCCGACAGCAAGATATTTTTTAGTTTTTACAAAATGAATAACGTTTCAAAAAGTATTGGTCCACTTAAAGTAAATGATATGTTGGTAAGTAAAGATAACGAAATGGTGGAATTGTTGAGTAATCAGTTCAGTTCCGTTTTTACAATCGAAGACCAAAGTGGTATCGCATTACTTCATCCTCCGCCAGTAACGGAGGATACTTTGGGAGAGCTGGACAATATAAGTAGTGATTTAGTTAGTGCATATTTAAAAAAAGATAAAACCTAATAAGGCGAAGGGACCAGATACTATATATGCAAGGGTTTTAAAAGAATGTGGAAGAGAGATATCTGTTCCATTGGCTATAATATTTTCCAGATCACTAAAAGAAACAAATATTCCACTTGACTGGAAGAGTGCAAACGTATTTCCTATATTTAAAAAGGGGGATAAAAGTAAGGTAGAAAATTATAGACCTGTCAGTCTTACCTCCTTAGTTTGCAAAGTACTGGAATCAATCATTAAAGATAAAATAGTAGAATATTTGGATGAATATAAAATCATTAGGGAAAATCAGCATGGCTTCAGGAAGGGTTTTCGTGCTTGACCAACCTTCTGCAGTTTTTGGATGTGGCAACCGATAGTTTTGATAGGGGTGAACAGCTAGATGTAGCGTATCTTGATTTTAGTAAAGCTTTTGATAAGGTTCCCCATACAAGATTAGGATTACAACTGAAAAGCCACGGAATAAGCGGCAAGGCGCTTGATTGGATCGAGTTTTGGCTCTCAGGACGGCGGCAAAGAGTTTTACTAAATGGGGTCAAATCAGAATGGAGAGATGTGCGTAGTGGGGTGCCTCAAGGCTCAGTTTTAGGCCCATTGTTATTTTTAATATTCATTAATACAATCGAGAATGGTGTAGACAGTAAAGTGTTAAAATTTGCTGACGATCTTAAAGTTTTCAAGGTTATTAGGAGAGATAACGACCAGGATCTTTTCCAGTCGGATCTGGATAGGTTGGTTGAATGGTCAGAAACATGGCAAATGGAATTTAATATTAACAAATGTAAAGTTATGCATGTAGGCCGAGTAAAAGGAAGAACTTCGTACAAAATGGGGGGGCAGGAGATGTCACAGACGGTAATGGAAAGGGACCTAGGGGTAATAGTTAACAGTAAGCTGTCTGCATCCGACCAGGTAACCAAAGCTAGAAAACAGGCGCTAAGGATGCTTGGTGCCATTTACAGGAATGTTTCTTATAAAAGTGCTGAGGTGATAACTAAACTGTATTGTGCATTTGTTAGACCACATTTAGAGTACTGTGTTCAAGCTTGGTCTCCAACGTATGAGAAAGATTGTTGGTTACTAGAAAGGGTACAAAAACGGGCAACGAAAATGGTTAACGGTATTAGTAATTTAGAATATGAGGATAGGCTTAAAACATTGGATATGTTCTCACTTAAATACAGAAGATTGAGGGAGATCTCATTGAAGTTTTTAAGTTTGTAAATGGTCAACAGATTGGGTATTTAAAGAACTTGTTTGATTTTGATAGAGAGAAAAGAGGGCGATGCCATCAGTATAAACTTATTGTTAAACAAAGCAGGACTAGATTAAGACAGTCGTTTTTCAGTAGAAGGGCTGTGAGCCATTGGAACAATTTACCAGGTGATGTAATCAGTGCAGCCACATTAGTTTCTTTCAAAGCTGGGCTCGACAAATATTTTGCGGGAAAGGGTTTTGTTTATAAATATTCCTGGGATTAGTCTTAGTTATAGTGATACACATATGTGAATATACATAAGAACATAACTCATTGAAATAGGTTGCTTACAAGAAAGGGATTATTTTGAGAAGGAAGATTGTGTATGTGTGGGACTAGTGTAATTACAACGTTTGTATGGATTGAATGTCTTGTGAATGTAGATTGCTAAATTCTGAGGTTCGTGTGTGCAGGACGATGTATATGTTAACGATGTATATGTAATGGATGTTAAATTCTGAAAATGGTTATTATGTATTACATGATATGGTGCCCTGCGAGGCAATGTATGTGGCCGTTCATGTCCGTTGTCACATGTGTGCCGTTCACGTCCATGTGTGCCGTACAACCCAGGACGGGCCCATGAGGCTCTTTGTTGTACTGCAAATTTATGTCTTTATGTCTTTATGTCTTAATCTTGAAGTGGCAAGGTGCGGGCATTTTCCACAGGAACAGAGACCACAAGTCCAAGCGCCCGTTTCTGCCGTGTGTGCCAAGGGCATCACACCATCAAATAATGCAATGCCGTCACACAAATGAACATCACAAACAGACAAGAAGCTGTGAAGGTCCATGGACTGTGTCGTGGCTGCCTGAAACCAGGACACATCTGGAGGAGTTGCAGGAAACGAGACAGGTGTGAGAAGTGCAGTCGGTGGCATCCCACCCTGCTCCACGATGACACCATCACCCAAGCCAGGGAGGAAACAAGTGTGAAGACACGCCTCACGGAAGCAGCCACCACCCTCCAGGTCACTACAAATGACAGCCTTGACCTTCAGCAGGAGTGTTCACATGCCATGATTGTACCAGTGAGACTGGAACAAGCTAGCCGCCCAGAACACCAAGTAGTGGTCTACGCCCTCCTCGACCTTCAGTCCGACGCCTGCTTCATAAGCGAGTCGGTAAGAGAGCAGATCCAAGCTGAAGGAAAGGAGGTTCACCTCGAGTTGAGCACAATGGCTGGTAAAACGTCCATGACATGTCGCGCTCTGAAGGACCTTATCGTACAGAAGGATGGCCATGCAGCGCCTACAGGGCCTACGAAGACGGCTGGTCCGCAACGACGCGTTCAGAACAGACTACACGAGGTGCATGCAGGCTACCCTGGACAAGGGATACGCAGAGCGGGTACCAACTGAATAACTGAGCCTGCAAAACGGGAGAACATGGTACATTCCGCACAACAGCACGTACCATCCAACAAAACAGAAGATCCGCATCGTTTATGACTGGAGCGCAGAATTCGGCGGCTGCATCCTGAACAACTGCTTGTTCCAAGGTCCAGACATTTTTTATTTTTTTAAATTTTAAATTTTTAAAAATTTAGACCGAATGTTTTTGAATGGATGGATTTCCGAGGTCCACGCTAAGCATAGCTTGTTGCGCAGGTCCTGACCCCACCACCCGATCGCGCAATTCCTGGCGTCCGGCAGAATTTAGAGACGAAAGTTGTACGTGCCCGACATACCTGGACACGGTCCGCCCCGCTCACTGACGTCACCTGACCTTGAGTGCGACCGCTGCCACCAGCCGCAGGTCATCCCAGACAGGAGCAAATAGCGAGCGCCGAAGCGACTCGAACCCGGGCTGCCAGTACCGGAAAAGATCAGAAGTCCAGCGCTCTCCCACTGAGCTACAGACATGACCAACAACCTGACGGGGATCCTGTGCAGATTCCGCATGCTCCCAGTGGCGATCACGTGTGACATCGAGGGGATGTTTAATCAGGTCGGCGTGATCGTCGAAGACCGCAACCTGCTGCGATTCCTCTGGTGGAGAGACGGGGATGTCAACAAAGAACCAGAAGAGTACCGGATGAAGACACATCTATTCGGCGCCACATCATCGCCAGCATGCGCCATGTTTGCGCTACGGACAGCAGATGATGATCACGAGGAAGAATGCGGAGCTGAGGCGGCTGACTTCGTTAGACGCGATTTTTACATTGACGATGGTTTGAAGTCAGTCAGTGACACGGATGAAGCGATTCGCCTAGTAGACGCAACCAGGAAACTCTGTCTCAGAGGTGTATTCAAACTTCACAAGATCCTGTCCAACAACATCGACGTGGTGATGTCGGTGCCACCAGAGTCAAGATGCGCGGGACTTCAGAGACTGGACGTAGGCGCTGGAGACTTGCCAGTACAGCGGACACTCGGCATCGAATGGGGCCCAGTGTCAGATGAGTTTCTCTACCGCGTCAAAGTCTGCAACAAAGCACCCACAAGAAGGGCCATTCTGTCCACAGTGAGTTCTACCTTCGACCCCTTGGGATACATATCGCCGTTCATTCTGACTGGAAAGCAGATTTTGAAAGATCTGTGTCAAGTGTGGTACTGATGGGATCAGGGCGTGTCAGACGCCATGTTGGCACACTGGAACGGATTCCTGTCTGATCTGATGTGGCTCCAGACGCAGCACATTCCGCGGTGCTACATCCTGAAGGAATTCGGTACAGTGGAGACGAGGGAGCTGCACCACTTCTCGGACGCAAGTACCAGCGGATACGGACAGTGCAGCTATCTGCGTCAAGTCAACGAGTGGGGAGAAGTCAGCACAAGACTGATCATGAGTAAGACCAGAGTCACGCCATCTAAGCCAGTCACAGTCGCCAGGCTTGAACTCACAGCCGCTGTCATGGCAGTGAAGGTGAGCAGTTTCCTGCGGAGGGAAAATTGGACATGAACGATGTCAAGGAGTTCTTTTGGACCGACAGCAGAGTCGTACTGGGGTACATAAACAACGATGCAAAACGGTTCCACGTGTTTGTGGCGAACCGAGTCCAACAGATCAGGGATCACACCGAGCCGAGTCAGTGGTTCCATGTGGACAGCAAGTCCAACCCGGCTGACATGGCCTCTCGGGGTATGAGCGCCAAAGATCTGACAGACTGCGCGCTTTGGTAGAACGGTCCCGGCTTCCTGAATCAGGCTGGTAGGTTTCCAGAGCAGAAGGCAGACACCACCATCGATCAGGAGGACCCAGAAGTGAAGAAACTCACACCGTCGGCAGCTGTCTTCTCCACGAGTGTGACGCAGAGGGTGAAGTACGCGTACCTGCCTCAAAGGCTCGAGTACTTCTCGAGCTGGCACCGCGCCAAGAGGGCTGTAGCGCTTTACCTGCGGTACAAGGACATTCTTCTACGGCGTACCACAGCGAGGTATGCCCAGCCGGTGACGGTGGACGAAATGTCGAAATCAGAAACGACTATTCTGCAGGCTGTGCAAGCCGAGGCCTTCGAAGTCAAACTTCACACTCTCACCAAAGGGATATGATAGAGAAAACGCCGGAAGAGACGCTGTCAGTGGAAGAAGCCAGACTGTGAAAACAGGAAGCAGCCTGTACAGACTGGATCCATTCGTGAACCAGAGGGGAGTCATGTGCGTCGGTGGACGCATTCGAAGGGCCGACGTATCTGTTGAACAGAAGCACCCTGTCATCCTACCTCGATCGGGTCACATCACCAAGCTTGTCATCCGAGAGTTCCACGAGAAAACTCATCACGCAGGACGAGGGACCACTCTCGGTGAGATCCGTGTCTCAGGATACTGGATTGTTAACGGTAGAAGCGCGATATCGAAGTACATCATGAACTGCATCATATGCAAGAAGCTGCGAGGGCAGACAAGTGGTCAGAAGATGGCTGACTTGCCCACGGACCGCATAGAAGAGGTAGCTCCATTCACCTACAGCGGTGTAGACTACTTTGAACCCTTCCTGGTAAACGAGCGAAGAAGCCAAGTGAAGCGTTGGGGCGTATTGTTCACATGCATGTCTTCCAGAGCTGTTCACATCGAGACAGCAAACTCTCTGACCACGGACGAGTTCCTAAACGCTTACCGAAGATTCGTCAGCAGAAGAGGACCAGTGAGACAGCTCAGGTGCGATCAGGCACGAACTTCATCGGCGGAAAGCGTGTGCTAGACGAAGCTCTGGCGGAGATGAGCGAGAGCAGGATCGAAAAGGAATTCTTGAAGGAGAACTGTGATTGGCTCAGTTTCAAGTTCAATCCTCCCAAGGCGAGCCACATGGGCGGGGCAAGGGAGAGACTCATACGCTCTGCTAGAGTCGTGCTTGAAGCACTTCTAGTGAAACATGGATGTCAAATGGACGATGAACTGCTCCGCACACTGCTCGCTGAAGGTGAGATGGTCATAAATAGCCGACCCCTCACCTATCCTAGTATGAACGCTGTAGATACTGTAGAGCTGTTAACAGTCAATCAGCTACTAACACAAAAGTGTAGTGTGGTGCTCCCTCCTCCTGGCCGTTTCCATGACCCCGACCTTTATTCGAGACAGCGCTGGCGAAGAGTGCAGCACCTCGCGGACCAGTTTTGGATCCGCTGGCGGTGTGAGCTGCTGCCATCGCTGCAGCGTCGTGCGAAGTGGCAGCAGAAGGAGCGAAACCTGACGGTGGGAGACATCGTGGCCGTCGTCGAGGACGACGCCCCCCGAACCAGATGGCCGCTGGGTCGCGTCGTAGCGGCCCACGCGGCAGCTGATGGCCTGGTCCGCCGGGTCCGTGTGAGAGTCGGGTCTGGCGAATACGAGCGGCCGGTGCACCGTCTCATCTCCCTGCTGGGTAAGGGGAGCCGGGACGATGCCGGCGAGGACTGAGCTCACTGTCGCTCATGAGGAGCCAGGGGCAGGCTGCGGACGGCCGGTGCGTCCCCCTGCTCATCCCCCTGCTCGGTGAGAGGAGCCAGGGGAAGTTCGACTACGAGTGGTGCCTCCCTTTCGGCCAGCGACTTTGCCGCGACGCCGCATCAACAAGCAGCAGAAGATGCCGGTCGTGCCGGGGACGGGGTGGCCGTCGTCGTCGCGGATTCCGTTCCTGGGAGCGCGCGGCCACCAGGTGTGCGCGATGAGAAGCAGACTGGTGAGAAGAACTGGCCTGACGCCGGTACGGACGCGCACGGACGCTGGGTGCACGTGCGAATCAAGCAGCCGGGAAGAGCCGGCCTGACGCCGGTGCGGACAGAAGGGACAGTGCCGCTCATGAGGAGCCAGGGGGCAAGCTGACCCCGGGTGATACTCCTCTTAGTGAGGAGTGTAGTGTACGCCGGACGAAGATCCGTGTACCGTTTACGGGGAGCCAAGGCGGTGCGATGGCCTCCGAGTGAGCCGTTATATGTAAATTTGTGAACTTTAGAGGAATCATGTGACGGCCAACAATGTATTAGCGTCTTCCCTTGCCTGTCCGCGACGATTGTGACTTGTTAACGTTGACTTTTGCCTCGCAGCGGGCACGCGGTTGACTTGTGGCTTGTCTTGCAATGAAACGTTAGCAGGGGTACAGGTCGGTCGGCAGAATGACCGCTGAGTTGGAGTGAAAGGAAACTGTAAAACGTACCAATGTACCAATGTACCAAAGCAGGGCTGTATCAAAAGTTGAAGTATTAAAGTGTAATGGAGAGGTACCTAACGAGAACTGTTATCAGAGCGTATACGAACAAAAGGTCGATTCCTTTCCTTATTCACATTTGTCTCATCTTGTCTTTCCAAATACAAACCTATTTCTTACTGTATTCTTTAGTTTGGTAATTCCCACTCACAGATATAATTACAATGAGCCAACACATACATACTTACATACATCCCGATAGTTCTTTAAACAGATGGTTGCATAAGTTTTATTGACCTTACCATTAATGCTCGTTCGATATTCAGATATACAACTTCTCCCCTTTAATACTTTCTGGTCGACAGGTTTGATTGTGTCAAGTCACTTTAACATTGAATGGCAACTATGAGCAAGCCATTTATTCTATGACGACCATTTTATATGGATGAACCGAATTCTTTATGGATATTCCACATCCACCAGCTTAGCCCTGACAATATTTCTTCGGACATGATTTATTGCCAAACTATTGAAAAATAAACCTACTCTCCATTTACCAACGGCACAGGCAGGGAACCTTGCATAAAGAATGCCTCCCGTATGCGCTCACCGCCATCACCTTTATATTTATTATAAGAGGTTCGTGACGCTGTCAACTTCTACAGTCAAAACTCGATGGAGGTGTCGGCACGGGAGAAGGGATTGGGCATTCTACAATCTACACTATGCATATTGCATAACAATGTGCTGAGTTTAGACGTGCATTACAAAACCTACTTTGCATCATTGCTGTCTTTAATATTTTGCTGACCGTAATATAAATTCGTTTAATGGCATTGGCAGGTTTCATCGGGTGAAAATGTGTTGTTGATTCTATCAACTACAAACAGTAATTAATGGCTTGCACTATCATTTTGGCCATAGTTTCAGAATGTCCGTAAATGTACAGTGGTGTATGAGCGCCATGAAACTACTGTGAACGGCAGACTGCTTGGTACCCTAATTTTCGACGGTAACTTTTGAAGGCAACAACTGGCATCAACGAAGTTTTGGCAATGAACGTTTCGGATCCTACGCCAATGTTTATTACAAAGGTTGATTAATGTCAAACAAAAATATAGGGCACTTTCCATTCACTCGTAATGTTAAAACTCGCGGAGGGAATTTAGTCTGTGAGTAGAGGCTATCGCGAAAGAGAGGAGTTATGCTCTGACGTTAGAGCTTAGTGCCGCCCTGGCTGACCTTGAACTGGCGCTGTCCGACCCGTGACCGGTCGGTTGCGAGTGATGGGTGGAGTCAAGGGCGGGGCTACAGAGCGACCGGGCGTTAGCCTCTACTAGTATGCTGTTACTTGATTGGACCCGACTGCCGCGTGTGAACTGCTCGGCTCGGTGGAGTTTGATTTTTTCCCCGTCATGGTATCTTTGAAAACGTTGATTTAAAAAGCATATTCCGCTAAATAGAAATATTACAAGCGTTTAAGTCGAAAATCGGCGCGCACCGGGAATCGAACCCACCCTTGAAAAGATGAGCGTTCCTTCTGTTGTTGCCATATTTTACGTTGATGGTGGCCCGTCGGACGGTTCTAGCGGTTTTGATTTTTTCACGTTTCGCTCCGCTCCCGCTCCGCTCTTGCGTTTCGCTCCCGGTACGAACCGGCCTTTAGGCCGAATGGTTACCATATTTTATGACGACGACAATATTGATCCGGGATCAGTAAATGTATTCATCGCTTACCGTCACCACCTTCTTTCCAAATATAATAATTATATTTCTTATGAGAGTGGGATCTCCGGAGAGCTGAGTCATCCTCTATCACACTTCCTTCCATGCGTGTGATTATCGCCGACACCCTTTTAGATGCCTGATAGCATGGCAGTGACCTACTTACCCTCGAGCAAAAAAATCGATCCTCCCTTCACAGTGGCCCGCTCGATGAAAGCTTCAGACCCAACCCAACTACTACTACAACTACTAACACTGCAGCGCATATATGCGATATGTTCCAAGGCATCGTCTCCGATGGTAAGAAGCGTGACCCAGGAAAAGCACTTCACGACTTCTGCGACAGTCGCAACATGCTACGAACCTGAACTATATCCAAACTAATTACAGAAATGATTTGAACTGGACGGTGTAAATTCCATAGGAGACGTGGTCACTGTCCCCATTGTATTAATGGCCAACATTATTGAACCTACCCTAATCTTCAGAGACATCAGTCATGCACTGATATTTCACGCATTCCATGGATTCCATGGACGGTCTTTTCCAAGCCGTGCTATGATAAATGCAACATCCAAGTGGGGCATTCCAGGACAGATCGACAAGGGGGTAACATCCTACATCTCAGATTTCAATGGAAGTCCGTTATATCTGGGGCGCCAAATCGAGCTGTGCAAATTTCAGCTCGATTGGAGTTACGGCTGCCGAGTTATAGCCTCCGGCATTTTCGTGAGGTCACATTTATTTATTTATTTATTTATTGACGTCACGCAACCAATCCAAGCGAAGCGAAGAATAGCCCCTATTCTAGGTCGCAGGTTATAAGACGTAAAACAGTGGAATCGGGTCAGCAGACATACTAACGCACGCGCACGCACACACATGCAGTCACGCACCGAGTAAAACAACTAACAATCACCTACATGTTTAAATCACCCCTGTGTCTGCATTATGTGCTTATGCAGCTCGGTCTTTAACTGGGGTGGGCTCAGGTCACGAATAGTGGCGGGCAGGCTGTTGAAAGCAGTCGCTATCGAGTACAAGAAGCGCCGCCTCCCCGCCTCTGTGCGGACCGCTGGCGTCTGCAGTTGGTCACTCTGCCTGGTTTCGCGGTGGTGGACATCACGCCTGGATAAAAGATGACTATGAAGCGACTCGGGCTGAGATGTCACTAAAATGCGTTTCAACAGGGTCAGAGAATCGTAAAGATACATGTTGCTCGCCATCAGTCACTCGAGTTGTCTTAAAACGTCACTGATGTGATCAAACCTCCTACAGCCGGGGATCACACGTGCCCCGAAGTTGAGCAGCTTCTGCAGGCGCGCCGTCTGACCGGCGTTACATGTACCGTACACACAAATGCAGTAACAGACTAGCGAGGTGACAAGATCCTGGATTAGTGTGGTGAGGGTTGACTGAGGCAGACTAATTTTGGAGTGGCTGAGACCGATCAACAGGCCGGTACACCGCTTCACAACGTCATCTACATGGGTCGAGAACGTCATGGTCTGGTCGAAAACATTGGATGACTTAGCCGATCAGCCAATAACTCCACAACATATTATCCAATTCCTAGACACCCATACATTTTCTGAATGACAATGAAGTGAGGGACATCTTCCCAGACAATGTTTTTGTGGATTCTGACTAAATGACCCGTGGCCTCTGGTGACCTGACCTGACCTTGACACGAGCGCAGTGAAAATAATTTGGTTTTATATTGTTTTAAATACACTTTGGTAAGTTGGCTTTGCACAGGGAAAAAATGGAGATGAGTATTTTGTATAAATGTACTTTTTAATTGCTCAAAATAACGCGCTTTTCTCTTTTCGCCCACAAAACATAATTAATTGTCCCATGACCACGGGTCATTTAGTCAGAATCCACATGTCCCATGTGGATTCTGACTAAATGACCCGTGGCCTCTGGTGACCTGACCTGACCTTGACACGAGCGCAGTGAAAATAATTTTGTTTTATATTGTTTTAAATATACTTTGGTAAGTTGGCTTTGCACAGGGGAAAAATGGAGATGAGTATTTTCTATAAATGCACTTTTTAATTGCTCAAAATAACACGTTTTTCTCTTTTCGCCAACAAAAACATAATTAATTGTCCCATGATGGCATTTATTGCGGTTTGTGTAACACGAATATTTCAGATTCCAATATAAGCCACTTGAAGGTTAATTTGGGTGAATTTATTGATGACCCAGGTGCAATTGTTGTTAAGTACCTCTGCAAGGTCAGCTGAGGTCATCTGAGGTCACCAGCATTTGTTTGCTAATAACTATTGATAAAATAAAGATAGAGACGTGCGAATGACACCACTGTGTTTTTCTCGTCGAGTCGTGTCGCCCCATATGCAGCATGACCTACATGGGTCACCCAATGACCTTGAGCTGAGGTCAAATTTTGAAGTTGACCTACTCAGGTCACCATTAATATGTTTCAAAGCGCCTTGACGAGAAAAACACGATGGTGTTAAAATTATTGTTCTATGTTTAATAGATAAAACGGTATTCACGAACAACTATCTTCGACTAGCAACAACGAACAACTTCTAGTTGTTCGTGAATAACTTTGTATCTATTAAACATAAAGCAATGATGTTAACATTATCGTGTTTGTCTCGTCAATGCACGTCGAAATATATTAATGGTAACCTGGTTAGGTCAACTTTAAACTTTGACCTCAGGTCAAGGTCGTTTCGTGACCCATGTAGGTCATCTTGCATATGGGGCGACGCGACTCGACGAGACAAACACAGTGGTGTCATTCGTATGTCTCTATCTGTATTCTACCAAGAGTTATTGGCAAAAAGTGCTGGTGACCTCCGATGACCTGAGCTGACCTTGCAGAGGTCACTGATCAACAATTATACCTGGGTCATCAAGAAATTCGCCCAACTTAACCTTCAAGTGGCTTATATTGCAACCTGAAACCTTCGTGTGACACAAAAACCGCAATAAATGCCATCATGGGACAATTAATTATGTTTTTGTTGGTGAAAAGAAAAAACGCGTTATTTTGAGCAATTAAAAAGTACATTTATAGAAAATAACCATCTCCAATTTGTTTTCCTGCGCAAAGACAACTTACCAAAGTATATTACAAAAATATGAAATACAATTATTTTCACTGCGCTCGTGTCAAGGTCAGGTCTGGCCACCAGATGTCACGAGTCATTTCGTCAGAATAAAACACGAGCTTGCAATGATGTTCCTCACTTCATTGCCATTCAGAAAATGTATGGATTTCTAGGAAATGGATAATTTGTTGTGGAGTTATTGACTGATCGGCTAAGTCATGCCAGGTGACCTCACGAAAATGCCGGAGGCTATAACTCGGCAGTCGTAACTCCAATCGAGCTGAAACTTGCACAGCGCAGTTTGGCGCCCAAGGTAACCCCTATAACATACTTCTATCGAAATCTGAGATCTAGGGTGCTAATTTTGGGTTTTCGCTTGTCGATCTGCCCTGGAATGCCCCAAGCAAGTGCTTCATTCTACTTTTGGTTTAATACACACCTTGAAGGTATGGTTACAAGAACAGGATTGGATACTCGTGATGTTAAGCGTCATTGATAAGCCAGGTATATGGATCTCTATCTTATGCAAAAAGCGTAGCCTGTATCTCATGCCAACATGTCAGATGGGCTGGAGATTCGAGCCCACTTCACTTGTCATAGTGTGGTGAAATGCTTCTCGACCCAGGGCATGCCCGGGAGACGAGTTCATTACACTCTGACTGAAGTGCAGGATCCCCAAAGGCAGGCGGGTCGTCGTGTAATGGGTATATCATGCTCCGAAGACCCTTTAGGGGCGGTGTGATTTATTTCTGAATTCTGCTGTGCAGTTTAAGACATCCTGCGCGCCGATAAATCTAGTAAACGGCTGCGGAAAGCGTTTCAGATCGTCCATCAGGTTCCCACCACAGGAGGTGCAAGTAATGCCTTTTCCGGGAGCTAGAGATAAAGAACAGGTTCCACGTTCGATGAATTTCCTCGTCGCCGAAGGCACAATGGTAACAGTTTCTCACGTTATTGAGTTTTATTAACGTACACTTTGCAACGTTAGTATTGCTAAAAGTGGTTACGCAATTCATATGATTGACTGTTAGCGCTTGGAGGTTAACCAAAAGAAGAACAAAAATGACCGTGAGAGTAGAAGTACATGACCAACGTCGGAAAGGTTTGTGTTATTGCTGAGCTGATATACATCATTTTATTTACATTTGTAATTGCCGACCATTGTTATTCGCATCAACACCTCATACCAGCAGCTGCAGGTGGATCCCGCTCTATGGCACAATCGAGAGTCGCTTCAGTGTTATAATATTAGCGCTTTGAATTACGGAGGTCATTACTTGACGACATTAATATTTACAGTGAGCCCTTGGGGATGTTTACCAGGATAATGGGATCAGTTAGAACTTAGATACATAACAAATCCTCAGGGGAATCTCTACGGACTTAAAATTACCTTATGTCACAGTACTGAGTGAATTCCCAGTATGGCAATAAAGCAGCCGGACAATTTTCGATGCATGTATCTCATCAGTAAATTCCGCTTTAATGATCGAGGTGTAAAATCAGATACTTCTATCTCGTTTAATTGTAATTTATATTTTGATGTTAATAGCAAACTAGCTGTTATGTGGTCATTACTATCCTAATAATCTATATCACATCACAACGAATTTACGCAGCAAATTTGTTTAATAATGGTTGAAGTTCCAACCACAAGAGTCAAAGTATCGTGCTGACTATATGCTGTCCAGTGTCCCCTGTTCACCCTCATCAGGCTACGCAAGTACGTCCCATCGTTTGTAGATACACTTTTATTGAGTGTTATTAACGGGAATAGGTCACCTTGAAAGTTGTCTTGAAATGTGGCTTTACGGGGTATTTCGAGCTAAAAAAACGAATATGAAATGTTTCTCTTTTCTCCTTCATGGCCATACAAAAATTTATGACAATTATGACGTCTTGCATATGGTAACTTGAATATGGAAATTATTGCACACAATAACGACGGACTTCAGACATATATACGCAGGCTGCTTTTAACATAAACAACCGTTGTGAGGACCCGAAACAAGTTTCGGGCGCCCGAAACTTCTTCTTCTAAAAGAGGCCCACTAGTCCTGTGTCGAAATTACTTAGCGTAGCGAAGTAATTATTTCACCACAACCCGTTTTTCGATCTGCTCTACAAATCTGCTATCTCAGTTCAAAACCCCATGTTAAAGGTGAACTATTTATTCCCTTTAAGGCTGTGAAAAACGCGTGGGGCGAGGCGGCTCGTATCAGGTACTGAAACTGTGGAATTTTGACATGCAAGGCAACACGTACGCACATCATCTTTGGTGGAGCTTATAGGAGCGGCTGAGCTATGCGGCACAGCATTCACCAGGCACACGCTTTGAGAGACATCTATGGGCTGGAATAGGAACTGCTGAGCTCTGCGGCACAGCATGCGTCAGACGTTTGGTTTGAGAAACGTCGGTAGGCTGGAATAGAAATTACTGAGCTGTGCAGTAATTGGCTGGAAGAGACACTGTTGAGCTGTAAGCTTCAGCGCACTTAATTAATCATCCTGGTAGACTTCTTTAGGATGGAATAGACGGCAAAGCATGCATTACACGCGTCCTTCGATTGAAGGTTTGTGCCGAACAGTTTCCACAGTGAAACAGTAAAACTGACAGGACGATATCGTGCAGTATTACGTAATAACGTAATACGCCCACCATGAGCCTGGGTCTAAAGTAGCTAAATATAGATAACAGCCTTTGTAAACAATGATGACGGTCTAAAATACCATTAATTGTCGCTGGAATATTTTAAAGGATTCATAGTGCACTTTTAGATACTCCATCTGTCACGCTTAACGACAATGCGTCTAATCGCTTAATTGCAAATAAGTGAAGCGTGACTTCCTCGTAACGGTAAGATTCTCTCCGATCATTTACTTAATCCGTCACTTAAACGGCGAAACGTCCTGTGTTCACTTCCTGCCTGTATGGTGCAGTTACTTATCATGGTGGCCAGTCACGATACAAAGATGCTCGTTTTTATTTTTGGAAGCGCCAATGAGTATCGATTTCGGCATTTAAAACTCACATGTATGTTATTTTTATAGATAACTGGTATGTTATTAACGTATTGGCTAGGTGTGTGCGACTTCCGTTGACCATAGGCAAGGCCATGCTGACATTGAGCCAGGCAGTTTTTTAGCAACCTTACAAAACGTTCACACTGTTCGTCATATGGCTCCAGTTCCTTAGCATCTGAGCTATCGTAGGTCTTAATCATCCTTCTAGTGCGCTGTTAGCGCCGAAAAAAAACTCGCAATGGTGGGGCTTAAATCGCGTTGAGTAGCAAGTCGTTGAGTAGGTGCCTAGCTAAGTTACAGTACGTCGCAGATTTAACTCACTGACGATAAAATGACTGGCAAGCTGACTGCAGAAGGTCAAAATTAAACACGGACTACGTTGCATTAGAGGATTGCCCGCTCGAATTACCAAGGCAGTGTTTGAGAGACATGCATGCTTCCTGATCGGTGTACACGTCACAGAGCCTTCACGTCACGTCACGGTAGCTTCGGGCGGCTGAGATGAAATGGGTTATAAATGACGGAGCCTAATCGAAAGTTCTTTGTAAATAGTGTAGTTTGGCCATTTCTGCACATATTTCAAAGAATATGTTTCATCTCTCAAAGCAATAGCTTATTTTAGACAAAATTAACAGCAACATTAAACGGGAAATTGAAACCCCATTTTTCTTTACTGGATTATCTGTCTCATTCAAAAAAGGCAAGACATAAAATATGTGGGGCTATTTATATACACGATACCACAGCAGTCATGGCTTATGCGCACCCCTCATGTGGGATTATTTTATCAACACCAAATAAAAAATGTCATCGTGTCAAATTTTGTGGCCCTTTCCCCGGCACTTGTCTCGCTCCAGCGCAGCGTCAGGAAGTGATGCTGAGTCCTTTCTCCGCCGTCGGAAAGTGAGGGCGATGTATTAGCATTGGCAGCGCCGATGAATAATTAATGTATGCAAATCCGCGCATTTTAAGCGGGCAGTCAATGATGACAAGAGCATCTGCTACACGTCGAGCCATCAGCTGTCATTGAGTGACAAACGCAAGAGGTCAGTTGGTTAAAGTAGTGGAGACAGGGTAACTCAAAGACCAAGTACAAGAGTGCTCAACATTCTTCTT
>JAXIVJ010002337.1:55000-92500 GCA_036785665.1 Chirona hameri
GAGTAGTCAAGTGGGCGGTTTGATGTTCACGGCCAGCCAAATCAAGAACTTATGTTGAACTCTACCCAGTCGCATGGTGTGAGACTTGACAGCACCCGACCAGATTATGCTGCCAAACTCTAAAATAGAGCGAATATGCGCGTTAAAAGCCGTGATGAGAGGAGCTGGCTTGAACCTGCGACCTGCCGACGCACGTGACGTTTGAAGTGAAAGCATGTAAATCCCCAGGGCGCGATTCGCTCTTCCGATAGGCCGTTGATGTGAGAAGCATAGGTCAATTTCGGGTCTAAGATCACACATAGATCGCGCATCTCAGATACGCGGTACAAGGTGATGTCGTTGATGGAGTATGACGTCAAGACAGTTTTTTTGTTGCGTTAAGTGAATGTTATGACCTTGCACTTTATCGGATTTAGTTTTAGTTTCCAAGCATCAGACCAAGCACAAAGGTTTTCCAAGTCGCTCTGAAGAGCGACGGCGCCATCTGGGGAGCGAATCCGCCTACAGAGCTTCAGGTCGTCAGCGTACATGAGACATGTCGACGATATGTGAGACGGAACATCGTTGCAAAATAAAACGAACAAAATCGGACCACATATGCCGCCCTCTGGCACCCCCGATCCAACAGGCACCCAGCTAGACGTCTTCCCGTTCAGCACCACACACTGCTCTCTCCCGCATAGGTAGGACTCAAACCACCTGAGGGCAGCACCGGACAGATGATAGGGATGATGGAGTTTGTGAAGGAGAGTATGGTTGACACTGGTAAAAGCTGAGGAGTAATCAGTGTAGATTACATCTGTCTGGAGACCGTCGGCGATCGATTCCCATAACTGCTTCACGAGGCAGGTTAGGTTTGTGGTGCGGGAGCGGCGGGGCAGGAAGCCATGCTGGGCCGGGGAAATCACAGGTGAAACAAAGTGCATCAACTGGTCACACGTGACACGCTCTTTTTTATTTATGATATGGCATACTAAATACTCTAAGATAGCTTAAGCTGGATAGATTAAAAGGGAACGATTCTTAACCAGGCATTGACTGGGGTCTCAGCAGAGCGCCATTGACTGGGAGGGGGCGTTAAACGCCACCCCCTCTGGTTATCTTCCGAACCAATGATCGCAGCGAGACGCACAAGGCGGCAATTAAAAGCTATCAATGAGCCGAATCTAAAGCATGCTAAAAATGTCAAAGTGAGGTCAAATGTCGGGTCACGGTCAGGTCAAAGGTTAAAATCGGCGTATTTGAGTTTATGGGCCATACTTTCCATCCAAAGCCTTCGATTGCGACCAGTTTCACCCAATGTGCTGCCAAAGGTATGATACATATCCCGCATGAGCTAAAGTGAGATTGTTGGCCAAGGTCAAGGTCAAGGTCAGGTCACAAAAGGTCACTATGCTCAAAATATCTACGAAAGTCATGCAACACATGTTCTATGAGCTATTTTCCACATATATTTCGATAGTGATAGTCATTTTACCCCCTGACTTCATTTACGTGAAGTAAATGTCAATTTTAGGTGAAGTTCATGTCACCGAAGGTCAAAATGTTAAATTGTTAAATCTCAACCACAAATACATGTTGCTAGGCCAGTTTTGTCTCAGAAATACAGTGGTGGCATTTATTTGTCTGCATCTAGTCAATACATGCAAAAAAACGCAATTTCAAAATATGACGTCATAATTTACCCATACTTTAGATGTCATAAGTCAGTCAAAAATAGAGATATCAGTTTGAAATTTGGCATGGCAGTTGCCTAGATATGGTTATCTGACATATCTTCCGTTTTTTTTGAAAATATTTTAGAAAATTTTAATTTTGTGATAATTTTCCCATTTTTTATTATTTTTTTTATTTTTTGGAGGTCAGAAACTAAAACCTCAAACATCCGAGATGGCCAGTTTTTAGTCGTTGCAATTTTCTATCTTTTGGCGTTTTCAATTGCATTTTGCTTCAAATTTGCCATTTGTACGGCTTGGCAAAGTTTAGCTGATTTTGGTGTACAACTCGTGTGTAAAACTCGTCACTAAATTCCCTATAACTCGAGAGAAAAAAAATAGACGATTTGTTTGCACACAAGACGTAAAAATTATTTATAAGAAGATACCCGAAGTTTCACGCTGATACCGCTATTAGTCTTTTAGCTATTGCGAAAATTCATCAGGGGGCGTTAAATGCCCCCTCCCCCAGTCAATGGCGGGTTAAGTTTAAATTAGGTTATGTATTAGATCACATTTAAAGCAATCTTTTAATCGGTACATCATACGAATGCCTCTATGTTATATACAATATACAACCCCTCCCCCCCAAAAAACAACAACAACAAATAATCCTTTGTTATACGTGTTTGAATTACTCAGTTACTGATTCGATATGTTTAATTAGCTCATTTCAGCTGTAATCGATGTCAAAGGCAAAAATACAAAATATACCGTTAGTGCTTGTTTTTAGTGTTTTTATCGTGCGTTTCTTACGTCCTCTAACATAACAAACGCAGTGGAAAAGCGAAAAATATGTCATCTGTCTGTTTCAGCAGCAAAAGCTCCCCCGACCCCGACCCCGACTAAAGTTGCTGTCTTACTGATAGTTGTTACGTTCCATAGTTGTTACGATAGTTGTTACAGTCGGTCACGTTCAAACCAGCTCAGGTCAGGTCCTCTCAAGTCTGCAGGCATAGGAAGTTGGAGAGCAGCGAGTAATTACTCCAGTCATATGCGACTTACGACGTACTCCAGTCACTTACGACCGAAGCCAGTTTATTAACATCTACTATGGACCGGAGAGTCACCTGTTCAAAATGTTACACTGGAAATTCACTGGCCATCCCATTGCAAAAATAGTTGAAATTGCACTAATACTTGCCTGGTGCCAATGGCATTCACTGCGTGAAAGTGTGTTGTTTCACTTTTCCGTTACACTGTTTAACATGCTCTAATTTAAACAACAGGCTTAACCCGCGCGACACTGGGGGGATCTGCCCTCCCTCTCGGATTTTAACAATAACTTGAAAACTATGACATATATCAACGTCAAACTTTCAGTACCTAATCTTGCATCCATTATACGTCTTATCACTAAATTCCATTGATATTTATGAAGTATTTGGGGAGATAATAACGTTTTAATGATGCCATGTCATGCCATTTTTGGTGGAAAAACGATACATGTTTGAACAATCGTAGAAAATAGAGTTTTGAAGTAAATTGAAAACACAAAAGCGCTAAAAAAGTAAATGACATTGTCTTCAAAATGGATATCACTGATTTGCGAAAGTTTGTGTTTTTGACTCCCAAAAATAAACATACATTTTTTGTTTGGGTGAAAAAATCCACAAAATACATTTATGTGAATTTGAAAAGTGAATTTCTTAAGCTCGAATACCAAAATAAGGTGACCGGCTCAAATCCGCGGAGGGGAAAAAATGGGGGGTACCTTTTTGCCACAAAAAATGCCCCCCACGGAGAGAGGCTGGATCCGTCAGTGACCCAGCTTTCCACCCACTCAAACGGTGTGACATGCCTGCACTTCCGTGGATACGTTCACGCTCCGCTCACGCTCCGCTCAAAAAGATAAACTGAATCCATCTTTCCGAGGTCAGCCGTTCCCACCGAGCGGAACGGGTCTCCGTCGCACCGTCGTGTCCCGGTTCACACCACGAGCGTGACAAACGCAAGCGGAGACCGTCCGGCGGTTCAACTCACATCGCTTTTCCCTATTCCGGCTCCGGTCTGTTTACGTTCCGTTCACGTTCCGCTCGTCCCCGATCCCGGTGCGAACCGGCCTTAAGTCATGACAATAGTGCTAGATTGGGTCGACCCAATTCCTGGAGTCCGTGGAGGAATACCATCACCGTGCTGTCTTAATCAAATATGTAATTTCCAGATTGTCATTTTCTCAATACCATCGGATTGATAGATTTATTCTGGACAGGGACTTCCAGGGCTAATAAAAACCTCCATCCTGGCAACGGCGTCGGCGATCAGCCGTTGAACCAGGATTCCAAAAGTGGCGACCAGAGCCACACGAGAAAAGATCAGATAAAAATGTATTTGAACTCAATTATAGTCCCACAAGTCGGACTCGAACAATGTTGATAAAGTGGCAGCTCTAGTACCTATGCCACTGCATGGGATACGTTTTGTATTTAACTGCATGATTTTTCCAGTGCAAAACGGGTTTCCCTTCTACTACGGACGAACGGTCCAATGCTCACAAAAACAACTGTCTACTACGAACCCTTTTCTACTACGGGTGGCGGTTGGCATAGGACGACGCTTTTCTGGCGACCACAGTGTTAAACCAATGGCATACCAGGGGCGCGAAAACGCCAACAGACGGCGACCGGTGATCGCCGTGGTCGTCACTCGAACATAGAAGCAGTTGTATATTTTGAACTACATATGGCAGCTGGCAGGCAGCTGCCATATGGCGTCTGCGCCAGCTCGGTTGGCGGTTGGCTCCATTCTTTGTGATGTGTGGGGTCGACGGTTTTGAAAGCTGGTGTCGTTTTTTTACTTGATTTGGTTGTATAAGTTATTCCCGGAGAGCCAATTTGCTTCTGGAGGACGGTGGACCAGCTGGATAGCACATAAATGTAAGTCAACTGCCACCCCCTCGCGTCGCTCCTCAGTTTTCTAGTGTTTTCGCGCGATTTTAAGTTTCGGCCACCTGCAAGATTTGCCTGGTATTCGCAAGAAGTGTTTTCGGACCGACTGAAGTTATTTTCGTGCCTCTTTCTTTCGTAATTAATATTGTTTTCCTCATTTAGTATTTTCAATAATTGGCCATGGGCCTCGCCCGTCGAAATTCCTTTCTACCGTTTCTGGAAAAGGCTAGCATCGCCGTCTCCACCAATCGCAAGGCTGCGCACTCCCCTACCGTCTCAAGTCTACCGTCGGCGTCGACAGCAGCCCGCGCGCCGGACAGGGGAAACTCTGTCCACATGGCCGACCCTCCTGCCGCCATCAATCACTCGCCCACCCGGGCAGTGGCGGCGTAACGCGGCACCGCAGGGGGAGAAGAGCCGGCGATTGCGTCCAGGCACGTCGTCGTCACGACATCGATGAGAAACATCAACGACGCCTGAACCAAGGCCGCGCTCTGATCCCCCTCACAGGCCTTGCATCCGCCTCTGGAACAGGGATCATGATGTCCAGTCGCCGGATCACGCCAATGGGGGCGATAACCGGCGGCTGAGGGGAGGTCAGAGGGGGACCTATGTAGGTCAGAGGTGGGCCCCTGGAGGCCAGAGGGGGTACTTTGGAGGTCAGAAAGGCACCTGAAGGCCAGTGGGGGTCCTATGGAAGTCAAAGGCCCCTTCTCAAATGGAGGCCCCCTCTCAAATGGAGGCGCCCTAAATTTCGACTTGCCCCCCTGACAAAAATCCGTGGCGCCGCCCCTGATGGGTGGTGGGTGATCTTGGGCCACATAGAGCTACAGACCATTGCAGAAAATGTTGAACAAATACAGGTGAGACAACCACAATGTGTTTCGGATGGCAAAATGTGGATGAATGTAATCGCGAAAGCGCGAGTTGTTGAAAAAGAGAGTTCGGATTGAAATATAATGCCTAAGACAATATCCAATAAAGCGCTGCCACAAAATTATACCGCCTACACGGCGACCAGCTCACGTGGGACAAATTTAGACGGCGACCAACCAATGGTTTTTATTACCCCTGGGGACTTCACACATTAACTTCAATGGGCAAGGTAACGACAGAGTTAACCAGGAACTTTGAGAGTAAGAAGTACGGAGATTTAGCGAGCATTAAACCTTCCTTATTTTCATAACTAAGGCAGTCAGGTTACTTTATAAAAGGCATCTACAAAGAATGATACATCATTGGTTTAATACTTGTTACGATTATTGTACTTAAAGGGAATAGGTCAACTTTAAAGTTGTCTTGAAGTTGAACCATACGGTGCATCTTGAGCTCAAAACTACGAATATGACTTTGGTTTGGACAACTGATGGATATATGTGGAGAAAGAAGTAAGTTTCTCTTTCTATTTCACGAGAAATCGTACGTTCTGGCTCCGCCCCGCTCCGCCTGACGCCAAGTAGTCTCTGACAAGGGGCCGCCGCGCCGCCCGGGCGGTTGAGCGGATATTAACGAGGCGTCGTGACCAGAGACTACGTGCCAGAGAGTGTATCTGCCCCCGGCGGCGAGCGGCGAGCGAAATGTCCTGATCGTGGCCCGGAACAGCGGATATGAAACCGGGCCCACTAGTCCTGTGTCGAAATTACTTAACGTAGGGAGTTAATCCTTTCACCACAACCCACTTTTAGATCTGCTCTACAAATCTGCTATCTCAGTCTAAAACTCCATGTTAAAGGTGAACTATTCCCTTTAACAGATGCTCGAAAATCACCTGGAAATTACTCGTGCACTCATGGGAAGTGTGGATTTGGACCCACTCTAAGATACCACTATAAGCTCCTAAAACAGCTATACCTTCGTAACTTGCAAGGTAGAATGATGCAGCGTGAGAGATAACTTATGTGCATATTTCATGACCGTAGGTCAATATGTTTAAGGCGCCTGATCGCGCGTTAAGCCGTGTGACGGCCGGTCGCCCGTGAACATTTATTACCACGCCTTTATCCCATCGACCTTATACAAGAGCCACTAAGTTTTGGCATTCATATAGGTAATGATGGAATATATTATAATATTTTTTTTTGGCTCTAAGCTAATATCTCCAAATCAGGCATGTTCTGCTAAGTTTTCATGTAATGCTCGCTTTATCGGCTCAAAATTCGTATATGTTTTTATATTTTTGTCAGGACGTTTACTGCTGGACGGCGTTGATTGGATTGCTTGAGGATTGGATCGTTTGAGGATTGGATCGTTTGAGGATTGGATCGTTTGAGGCTGATCGTTTGAGGATTGGATCGTTTGAGGATTGGATCGTTTGAGGCTGATCGTTTGAGGCTGATCGTTTGAGGCTGATCGTTTGAGGATTGGATCGTTTGAGGCTGATCGTTAATTTTAGGCAGGTAGACATATTCACATCTATTTGGCTGAAATTCAAAGGGCTCAAGTTAGAGAAAAGCAGGAGAGCACGATAGATTATTGTATATTCCATATATAATTCATCTCTTCCTCACTTTACAATCACCTTTTGCAAGAAGCATACATCGACATAACGTCTGGCAACAGGACAAACCACTTATCAGATATCGGAAAAAATGACGAGTCACAAGGGCAGCAGCACTCTGGCGAGAATGGATGCGATTGAAGCCTATTTCACAAGCGTCCAATAGCTGAGATGAATCTTTCATAAAGGCGCGCGAAAGAATGATGGATGCTCTTCTCCGCAGAAGGGTTGGCTCGATACTTAGGAAGTATTCCGACACTTGCGGTTATTGAATTCTCGAAAAGAACCCACTGGCACTAAGTGTTTGTCGTGCCATCTGGATTATATTTTCAGTTAATACTTGACTAAAGTATTTTGTGATACCAGCTAACACCAGCGATGTGTCGTATGTTAGTAAATCGACTAACATAAAACCATTGGCTTGTAAATGTTCTGCCCGTCCTGCAGACCCAACCTGACATTCTGATACAACACAGAGGGGTATAAAAACTAAAGAACCTTTACATATGCATACGTGCACACATACATCGACAAGTCTGGAAACCGCCATTCTTTGTTTCCGAGAAAAACACAAATTAAAATGTCATGACAACCCACAGAGCAAATACATAGCGCAAAGCAACACAATATAATATTTATAAGAATGCTGATGTCTCATGTTACATCATACTACGTTTTAGCATGATGTGAAAGGAAACAATTGCTGATGTATCAGCGACAGTCCTTGCCAACAGGATAAAATGCTCATCAACTCAACTCAACACTCAAAATGCTCAAGTTCAAGGGTACTCCCGGATGGCATCATGACTTTATGGGGATCATCAATCCATTGATACGAACAACGAAACACCCAACACATCTCCATGGTCAGACAGGCCAACGACCGTTTCGAATCGGAGCCTGATACTGATCCCGACCAACTGCAAGACAGACCTCTGATCTGGAACACCCGCTGAACACTCACGATAAGAACAATCGCATAAAATCGCATAAACTTCACTCTTCTTCAAACCAACGACACGGTCCTTCTGTCTGACTTGTGCACCAGTCACACGACACTTCCTCTGATTCCAACCAATCGCATGCAGCGTCTCGCAGCCCGGGATAATCACACGACACTGTGGTCCCTCTCGCGCGGCGACACCAGGCGCCCTGCCTCCGACATTGTCCGGTAGGCGGCGCTAGTAGGTGCGCGACCCAACCTTGACCGGCCGGGGTCGCGCCCCAGTGACCCGTCAGTCCGCGCCGACTCGACAGCTCGGTGGCTGTAGACGTTCAGAGGATTGGGGATGACGTGCTCGGCGGTTTCGAACTGATCTTCATCCGCCTGCTTGTGACGAGACTGTAATGCCCGGGAGGGAAAATATCGTTAGTTGTCGGAGTTTTGAGGCGGTTAGTTGGTGTGAAGAAAACAAGTTGTTTTAATTATTTATTATACAAACAGTGACAAATTACTTTCATAGTCGTGCCAAGAAAAACAACGACAAGGTACACGGTCCACATTAGTTGTTAACTCTATAGGGTATGAATAGGGATAATCAATACTATCACATCGCTGGTGTAAAGGCGATTTCAGGTGAAATGCAGCATTCCATTAGCCAGAACATTGCCGTCGTCGATTCGTTTTCATCACGGTATGAAGTGCACTTACCCAGCGGCTGACCCAGCGGCTGACAATTTCCGGGAAATCGGAATCGACCGAACAACCACCTCGCCGCTCCGGCAAATACCAATTCAGCGGCTGGCTGCGAGGGTCCGCAGGCCGCCCGCCCCGGGCCGGCACTGTTGACCGGAACGCTAATTATGTGGGCCTCACCTTGTAATTAGCGGTAATCTGATGCGGAGAGCCAGCCAGACTACCGTCAGAAAACCCGGAAAGATTCCTCACCGCCGGACCTGGAAATACCAGGCACCTGGCATTAGATGGCCGATATGGGGCTATGGGGCCGATATGGCCGATATGGCCGATATGGGGCATTAGATGGCCGGCTCTCAGATATATACAATGCCGAATCTGTGTCACTTTAACCGCAAAGTCCAATTAAATGATAACGCGATAAACATTTCATCAGTATACGGAAGTTTTGTCTTTGATATTGCCACAAATTAAGGCATGCTTATCTTCGATACCGATGGTCGATGGGTCAAATGCACTCGGCTAAGAGAAAATCTTGTAAAACCTTTTCATGGATATCATGATAGTTAACTTTGTAAACTCGCATTTTTCAATATTGAGGAACGCTTAACAAAATGGTTATTTACAATCAATTACAAGTGCATTTGTAAAAATCTGTATTCAGCCTCTTTTACTATGAAATGAAACTTTTGGGTGGCATGCATTATTGAAAATATGTAGTAAAGTTTAAGTTAGTCTGAATTGAGCTATAGGCAGCAGGTCGGGGCCAGCCTGACCTGTGGGCAGCAGGTCGGGACTGGGCTGGTCCCGACCAGTCTCTGTGACCTCTGGAGGCTCCTGTTGAGCCGTTTTCAGCCGCCCCCGGGTCGGCAGTCGGCGACGGAGTGAGACAATGACTCCAGCCGCCAGCAGCAGCAGCAGCAGCACCAGCCCGCCCAGCACGGCGGCCACCGGTCCAGCAGACGCTGACCGACTGTACGCTGAGGAACGGACCGCCAGGTCAGCACCGTCAGGTCAGCACCGTCAGGTCAACACCGTCAGGTCAGCACCGCCAGGTCAGCACCGTCAGGTCAACACCGTCAGGTCAGCATCGTCAGGTCAGCACCGTCAGGTCAGCACCGCCAGGTCAACACCGTCAGGTCAGCACCGTCAGGTCAGCACCGTCAGGTCAGCACCGTCAGGTCAGCACCGTCAGGTCAGCACCGTCAGGGCGCCATCATCAGGTCAACACCGTCAGGTCAGCATCGTCAGGTCAGCACCGTCAGGTCAGCACCGCCAGGGCGCCATCGTCAGGTCAGCACCGTCAGGTCAACACCAGGTCAGCACCACCAGGTCAGCATCGTCAGGTCAGCACCGCCAGGTCAGCACCGTCAGGTCAGCACCGTCAGGTCAACATCGTCAGGTCAGCACCGTCAGGTCAACACCGCCAGGTCAGCACCGTCAGGTCAGCACCGCCAGGGCGCCATCGTCAGGTCAGCACCGTCAGGTCAACACCAGGTCAGCACCGCCAGGCCAGCATAGTCAGGTCAGCACCGTCAGGTCAGCACCGCCAGGGCGCCATCGTCAGGTCAGCACCGTCAGATCAACACCAGGTCAGCACCGGCAGGTCAGCACCAGCAGGTCAGCACCGTCAGGTCAACACCGCCAGGGCGCCATCGTCAGGTCAGCACCGTCAGGTCAGCACCGCCAGGTCACCATCGTCAGATCAGCACCGCCAGGTCAACACCAGGTCAACACCGCCAGGTCAGCACCGCCAGGTCAGCACCGTCAGGTCAGCATAGTAAGGTCAACGCCGTCAGGTCAGCACGGTCAGGTCAGCACCGCCAGGTCAACACCAGGTCAGCACCGTCAGGTTAACACCGCCAGGTCAGCACCGTCAGGTCAGCACCGTCAGGTCAACACCGCCAGGTCAGCGCCGTCAGGTCAGCACCGCCAGGTCAGCACCGCCAGGTCAGCACCGTCAGGTCAACACCAGGTCAGCACTGTCAGGTCAGCACCGCCAGGTCAGCACGGTCAGGTCAGCACCGCCAGGTCAACACCAGGTCAGCACCGTCAGGTCAGCACCGCCAGGTCAGCACCGCCAGGTCAGCACCGCCAGGTCAGCGCCGTCAGGTCAGCACCGCCAGGTCAGCACCGCCAGGTCAGCACCCCCAGGTCAGCACCAGGTCAGCACCGTTAGGTCAGCAACGCCAGGTCAGCACGGTCAGGTCAGCACCGCCAGGCCAGCACCGCCAGGTCAGCACCGCCAGGTCAGCACCGCCAGGTCAGCACCGCCAGGTCAGCACCGTCAGGTCAGCACCGCCAGGTCAGCACCGTCAGGTCAGCACCGTCAGGTCAGCACCGTCAGGTCAGCACCGCCAGGGCGCCATCGTCAGGTCAGCACCGTCATGTCAGCACTGTCAGGTCAGCACCGTCAGGTCAGCACCACCAGGTCAGCACCGCCAGGGCGCCATCGTCAGGTCAGCACCACCAGGGCGCCATCGTCTTACTACAGTTTTTTCTTCCTCATTACAGATTACAGTTTCATACAGCTTTTCAGTTTCATTTCGGCCCACATTTCATAGATGGGCATCCTGTCCTATCTGGTATTGACTGAGGATTACGGATAACGCCCGCTGTGATTGCCAGCGGCGGCTCGGCAGGCTGCGTGTTGAACAATTTACAGACTGGGTCACCCTCAGCTAATAAAGGACTCACACCGACTAAGCCGACGCCGCACGAAATCGCCAGGGGAGGGCAAAGAGCCCAGAGACCGGATCGGGATCCCAGACAGTCCACAAGTTTGCCCGGACTCAATCCGGGCTTTGACACACAGCTCCAGAGATGGTGGGTGAGTACCTTTGGACGACGCGCCTACGCGGCGCAGAACTTGTGTCAGAGTATTGAGCGCTACCCGATACATTTCAAGGAACTGGGGAGCTGAAGGGAGGTGTAATGAAATATTTCGAATTGGTACTCAATTGGGCACCCGGAAGTACATGGATAAGCCAAATATGTATTCATGAGTTACCCATACTTTAATAAACACTTTATTGCACAACGGAATACGGCAAGATGTCATACATGTATCACAATCTGAAATGTATACATACTACATAGGTAATGGCTGCGTAAGAGCCAGGAACACAAAACAACACAATCACCAGGAACACACAAGGAGGAACATATACCCATACATGTAGGGAGGCTGCTGTGGCCAAGGGTAAAATATGCACGGCAGCGTCGGTTCAGAGTCGGCTTCCGCTAAGGTTCGCCAGGAGGGAAGGGCTCGTCTTGGCAGTCTCCGCCTTCTTTGGCGAGTCCTGGGAGGCCACCGGTGGCCGTCCTGCGGCAGCGGCAGCGCGCCGACTAGCCAGCCCTGCCGCTCCCGACGGTACGCCATGAATAAGTTGGCATGCATTCAATAGGAAACCAAGCATGACCATTTTAAACAAGTTTAAACTTCCAAACTCAATACCTATAGGTACCAGAATGGATTCATGTTCAGGAAACGAGTATTATACAGAACACAAACATAATACTTTGCTGAATGCGCACTTAAAACTGTTGACTTCGCATAGTTGGCTTAGCGTAAGCACACACGTATTGCCTTGGCGTAACATAGTTGGTAACGAGCGAGCGCTTCGCGCTCGCTCGTCCTTCCGTGGTATATCCCGCGCGGTGCTGGGGTCTCCATCCGAACGCCCGGTGCGGGGGTACATTTTACCCCTTTCTATCTTTCGAACCAATAACCGCAGCGAGACGCGCAAGGCGGCGATCGAAAAATCTCAGTAAGAAGAATATAACGCATACCCGATTAAAAAAAAATAAGGTCACATGTCAGGTCACGGTCAGGTCAAGTGTCCAAATTTAAGTATTTGGGTTTTTGGGCTATACTTTCCATCCAAAGCCTTACATTGCAACTATTATCTCACAAAGTGCTTCCAAATGTATAATGCATCTCCCGCACAAGTAAAAGTGAAATTGTAAGCAAAGGTCAAGGTCAAGGTCAGGTCACAAAAGGTCACAGGTCTACGAAAGCCATGCGACACATGTTGTATGGGTTATTTTACACGTATAATTCGATAGAAGCAGCTATTTTTACAGCCTGATATCGTATAATGGCCCTCAGATCAAGGTCAGGTCACACTAAGGACAACATTGTAAATTTATTAACCCGCGCACTGCAGGGGCTTTGCGCCGAACACGAACTGCAGGGGGGGGGGGGGTGATCTCCGCCCACCCCTCCCTAAGATCTCGAAAAATACGCTACGTAGCGAGAAGCGGAAAAAGACATTTGATAGCTCCATACATGTTCTATCGAAAGTGTATCAGTGTTCTTTTAGGTCAGGTCAAAATTGAGGTCACCAGAGGTCATCAAAGGTCAAATTTTCCAGTTTTTTTCCTGTTTTAGGACATCGCTCCAGAAATTCCCATATATCTCAGAAACGATGCTAGTTAGAAACAAACGGAAAAAAGAAAACGCCAGCCAGTGAAATTTACAATCACTAAGGTGTCCTCAGATTTGATCTCAGGTCAATATTTGAGGCTCCAGAGGTCAAAAAGGGAAAACAAATCGTTTTTTGGCTAAATCGTGTTTTGCTATTAACTTTGTATTTAATTAAGATAACGGAAAACTGTTTACGCCATTGTGTTTATCTTGTCAAGGCGCTTCGAATGATATATAAGGTGACCTTGTTAAGTCAACTTAACAATTTGACCTCAGGTCAAGGTCAAGTGGTGACCCAAGTAGGGCATGTTGCATATGGGAAGACGTGTCTCGACGAGACAAACACATTCATGTCTGTTTTACTTCTCTATCTTCATTATGTCGGGAGTTATTGACACAAAAGTGATGGTGACCTCGCATGACCTCAAATGACCCAATAGGGGTCACTGAACAAAAAATACACTTGGATCATCAAGAATATCCTATAATAACATCATCGAGAAGTAATTGGACTAATATCATGCATATCCTTGAAATAGGAATCATTTTTATATTTCCCCATTGATTATTATGCGGAGGTTACGAAATTGACCTGACCTTAGGTCACAGATATCAAAATTCCGAGATAAACGAATTGTAAGTACTTGTGGCCTCATGACATCCTGTTAGTTTCAAACTGATCGGTGAAAAACTCTGGCTTTGGAACAACTGCAAACATTTTTGGAGGTGGGGTCACTTGACCTGGTCTGGTGACCTGACCTGAGATGACCCGAGGATATTTTTTCTTCTTCAAAGTATGCACAATTGATGTCCTGACAGGTGTGCGAAAACCCGGCGGCGCGCAGTGCCGCCGTTTTTTCGCTATCTTTGAAAAACCTGAGGGGGAGGGGGCGGAAATCAACCCCCCTGCAGTGCGCGGGTTAATCTAAATAAATATTGCATGTTTCTAGACTAGTTTTGTCTTAGAAATACAGTGGTGACATTTATTTGTCTGTATCTGGTCAGTAAAAGCCAAAAAAGGCAATACAAAAATGACGTCATGATTTACTTATACTTAGAGAGCCATAAGTCAGTCAAAAATACAGATATTGCTTTGAAATTTGGTTTGAGAATCATTCATTCTCGGTTCTCTAATATCTCTTCCAGTTTTTTTTGAAAATCTTTTTAAAACAAACTTCTGTGGAAATTCTTTTTCATTTTTTTCTTCATTTTTGGAGGTCCAAAACCCAAAATTTTGAAAATACAAGAAAACCATTTTAAAGATAATGTTATTTGCTTTCTTTTGACGTTTTTTATTTGCAATTTGCATCAACACGCTATTTTCTACGATTTTTCAAACATTTAACGTTTTTTTCACCAAAAATGGCATGACATGACGTCACTAAAACGTCATTATCTCCCATTTTTTTCCTCACGAATTTCAGTAAAATTTTGGCAGAAAACTTAGAATTGATGCACCATAAGGTACAGTAAGTTTCACTTCGATATCTGTCATAGTTTTCAAGTTATTGGGAAAATCCGGGAGGGGGGGGGGGGGGGGGGGAATTTACCCCCACCAGCGCCGCGCGGGATATGGGCAAAATCTGAATATGAGAGGCCCGGCCCGGCCCGACCCGACCCGACCCGTCGCGACGCTTTTCAGAAGCTTATATCTCTGCAACCACACGTCCGATAGCGGACTTCTTTGCTTGACAGCTCCATCCAACCTACCCTGTTTGAGACCGGTGGTCACTCATGTGGGTCACTACCACTGCGCGTGGCACGTGCTGCGTGAGGGGTGTTGCAAAGTGTTTTCTCGCAAGAACCCTGCAACAGCTGAGCCGATTGTGTTCAAATTTTGTGTGTGGTTAGGGACCTCCCAGCCTCCACTTTCCCACAAGTCAGGGGTGGTGTGCCTCTGCACGTGCGCACGTGCACACCCCTATTCTATATGTCAGGAGCGGCTGAACCGATTGTGTTCGAATTTTGTGTGTGGTTAGGGACCTCTCAGCCACCACTTTCCCACAAGTCAGGGGTGGGGTGCCTCTGCACGTGCGCACGTGCACATCCCTTTTCTATATCTCAGGAACGGCTGAGCCGTTTGTGTTCAAATGCAGTGTGTGGTTAGGGACTTATCAGCCGCCTCTTTCCCACAAGTCAGGGCCTCTGCACGTGTGCACCTTTTTTGTACCTCAGAAACTACTTGCCCTATCGAGTTGAAATTCACCATACATTTCCTCGCGCTCGCTCCCTCATCGTCGACTACGGCGCCTTAAAGGTATTTGCCTTAGTGTGATGCGTATTGTCAAACGTTGCATGTTTTCGTCATAGTGAATCAACCACCGGCATTAGTTCATATAATGCTGGGGCATATCATATTTGTAATGCAAAGTGGCTCAGTTAGAGTTAATTAGGCATGAAACGATGATATGCTGCTCATCCATGCATAGAAGGCCACTTTTTACTATGAGACGCTTGATATGCTAAGTAACATACAGTCCAGTAAGCACAAACTCTGCAGTGACATGAGAGGCGTATTATAGAGAAATGATGGAGTGACATTAAAGCAAATCGCTGCCCCAACCGATGTTCAGGTATTAATACCATGGCATCTAAAGCATGTTGACTTTCTGTGAATCATAAATAATTTGCTTCATTCCGCGGTAACTCAGAAATACACCAAGTACTTCATTAAACGTGCAAGATAACAGAGCGCTAAATGTCACCCGTCCATGCATTTAACAGCGGTAACTTTTGCCAGTATTCGCTCTTTGCGTTCGCTCCACTGGGTTCGTGTGGTATGACTGACAGCATGGTGTGTTCAGTTGCTTTGTTACATCAACGTTTCTGATCTAATTTTTTCCAATGACATTCCGAGTAGATAATTATATATCACAAGCAAAATAAATGAATACCACATCGCAAATGTTGTGTGAGTATCAGTTTGCATCAGGTGAGTAAAAACAGCATAATACAAAGCAGCAAAAACAATATGACTTTGGTTCCCAGTGGCAATGTGGACATACACTGGGTTGCAACTAATACAATGGTGCAGTACTTGCAAGCTTATCACCAATGTCCATCGTGTCGAGTATAGAGTCGAGAGGACGTGCGCCAGATTCGCCCCGTAACGATATTCGCCGTAGTTATTTCAGAGTATAGGCTGTAGGTAACTGATAGGTCTTTGCCTGGTTTATTTCTATTAGCTTTGTTTTGTCCTTGCTTGTGTTTGTAATATTCACTTAGGCTTACCGTTACTTAAGCTAGGTTTGTTTTTCACTGAATTAGTGTTAGGAACTTCAGCCTAAAGTAAATTAAGATAGGAGGTGTCATGGAGGCGGAGGATGTTAAGAAGCTTATTCAGGAAGCCCTGAAGGAGCTTACTAGTGAATTGGAGGGGGAGATGAGGAAAATCTGGGAGGAGAATAGAAAGGGGAAGGAGGAGATCCAAAAACTTAAGGATGAAAACCAAGTTCTGAAGAAAAAAATATAGCAGAGATGGGCCAAGCTTTTGATGAGCTTGAACAGTACAGTAGGAAGGATTCCCTGATCCTGGGTGGGGAAGGGTTTCCGAAGCCCAGCCCTGATCAACCTGAGACCTCAAGCGAGACCAGAAAGGTTACAAAAAAGTAATTCAGGACAAACTTGGGGTGACGCTCAAGGGACAGATCTCTGCCTGCCATCGCTTACGCAACAACAGACGTGTCATTATCAAGTTCCAGGACTTAGATGATCGCAACTCGGTGTATGATGCCAAATTCAAGCAGATCAACTCTAGCCAGGATCGAATCACTATCCATGAAAACCTTACTGCCAAAAGATCCAAGCAGATTCAGGTGCTGGGTGACATGTGGGAGAAAAACCAGATCTGCAACTACCACACCAAAAATGGTACAATCCAGGCCCGCAAAACCAGGGATCAAAGATATGTCCCTATCAGAGCAGACATGACCAGGGAGGAGATCCTTCAGGCAATAGAACAGGCTCCCCAGAAAACAAACTTCAGACAGGCTACCAACCAAAACTTCACCAGATCCCAGACACTAAACAACATCCCTACAGGACGTGTGGCTGAGCAGAGGGCTGACCTGGAGGAATTTGTCATCACCCGTAGCAAGGGTTCCGGCAGGGGAGGGCGTGGAGGACAGAGGAGAGGCTCAGCAAACCACTAGTGGTTAGTTTGGCAAATGGTTAGAATCTGGTTTTGGGTGAAACAATCTAGATATTAAATAGGGCAGAAATCATCTCAGTTGCAGCAGATAAATAATATGACAATGTTTGCAGCCTCTATCTTGCCTGATTTGCTGGTGTGTCTCTGCTTATCTGAGTAGTGGGCATCTTTGAAGGATGAACTTTGGCTTAATTCACTAATAATACATAAATACCAAATGGATACCCCTGGACATGCTCCTGCTCACACCGCCATTGTGCTATTGGTGTGATGTGGGACCATGTGAGTAAATGTGAGTGTGAATGAGTGAGTGAGGCTGCATACCTGCTATACAAGCTTACTATGCCAATCCGCCCTACTCTAGAAATAGAGTGTTTTAAAAACTAGGCACCAGGGGTATTGATATAATTTATGTGCAACTCACTCCTGAGCACATTATTAAATTATGGAGTGGCCACAGATGTCAAAAGCACACTGGGGCAAAAATATTGAAACTGCTGGCATACAGGATTGACACTGACAGATGTTCAGTCATTCCCTCCCAAGATGGCCCACACCAGGAACAATGCACCTGACAATTCATGCATCTCAGCAAAATATTGGCAATTCAAATTCCAAGATGCTGTAAATGGTGAAATGTGCTCCCATACATGCTTATTAATTATCTGGATGCTGACCACTTGCGCTAAACAATGCCTCAAATTTGTCAGCACTTCTCCCTTGCCAACTAAAAAAGAAAGCTAAAAGCACTCAAAGTCTCAGCCTCAACAGGTTCCCATCTGCTCACCTTCATATGCCTGGATCCCCATCAACCAACCTATTCCTCTTTATCATGAACCCAGACTTTAATAACAATGATCTGAACTTAATACACATGTCACCTCGCAACTGCATGATGAATAACATCCCCATCTGAACTTGGCAAGTCATTGATTCCATGTTCATATGTTACTATGAAACTATGCAGTCACGTTGTCAAATACTATACATTCATTCATTTTCTTCAATGAATCAAATAATTCACAATTGTAGCCAAATGTAGCCAATGTATAGTAGTGCGAAATGAGTGTGGCAGGTAGGATCTGTCTCGCTCTTCATACCCCTTCCTAATAATGCAAATACATACATCAAGAAGAAAATAATATTTAATTGATCAACTGCCTTGTACAGTATTGATACAACTTAATAAATAATTATCAAACAACAAAATTGAAAAAAATACTCACTAATATTCCTCTTCCTTAATGACACCTCCAATACCGCGACTTGCGTGGTTTCAGTTTGTGTTTGGTCGTGTGTGTTTGGAGAGTGGGCAAGTTCTGGTAAGGTAGGCACCACGGCTGGTGCACTGGACACACACAATTTTGAGAACAAAATATTTGATCCATTCTATGAAGATATTAGTAACATTTCCACAACACATTCACATTTTGAGTCTATTCGCAAGAAATGTAACTTCTATAAACCAAATGACGTGAAGGACCTCACTGATTTTGAAGATAGTATTTCCATCTTGCACATGAATGCTAGATCAATTGTAAATAAATTCGATGAAATCACCTCATTTATATCACAACTTGAGCACAAATGGCCATATATATGCATATCTGAAACTTGGCTGACACCAAGTATAGAAGACAGGTTTGCCCTTGATCATAATTACCAGTTATACTGTAAAAGTAGGGTAAACAAACCAGGTGGCGGATCAGCAATCTTTGCACTACAAAATTCTAAAATGAACATAAAGGAAATGTCAATACTTGAATTTAAGACAGCAGATGTAGTAACCCTTCAGGTTACCAATGCCATCAATCAGACTTATCTCATTTGTCAAATGTATAGACCCCCTGATAACAACCCAGAATTTATCAATGAACTAGAACAATTTCTCTCAAGAGTGAATGCACTTAACATTCTCACCTATATTACAGGTGACTTTAATATATATTTATTTTCCATTGCAAGCAACTTATTTAATGAATAATTCTTTACATGCATGTGCAGCTATGGTTTCCTTCCAACAATTTCAAAGGCAACACGAGTAGCATCAACATCATTTACATTGATAGATAACATCTTTTGTAATGATGTATCAAGAGTGACATCAACAGGTATCATAACAACTGATTTTTCTGACCATTTTTCCATCTTTGCAATCACAAATATTTTCAGAGAACAAGTTAACAATCACAAAGTAACTAAGACTACGTTCAACTATCAACAGATATACAACTTCAAACAGCATCTAGTATCTAGGTTAGACACTTTACACTTGGATAAAGACCCAGAACAAGCATGCAATCATATAATTAAAGCATACACTGAAGGTATTTCATTGTTTTCACGCACCAACATATTCTCAAGAAAAACAAGTTACATTAAACCATGGATGACTCCAGGAATTCTATGTTCCATTAACCACAAAAAATGAATTATTTGTAGACAAATTGAAACACCCAAGCACAACCAATATTACAAATTATAACCAATTCCGCAATTGTCTTAACAAGACAATCACAAATGCAAAGAAACTTTACTATCAAAATGAATTTTCTAAATACCAACACAATCCTAAGAAGACCTGGAAGACTCTTCACCTGCTCCTAAGACAAACAAACAAACACAATGACATTCCTTGTAAAATGGTTAATGATGCAGGGGAAGAGCTAAATGAAGCAAAATCAATATCAGAAGAATTCAATAATTTCTTTACTGGGGTAGGTGCAAGGCTTAAACAAAAAATAAAGAAGAATAACATTGATCCACTTGAATTTGTACATGCTACACCAGAACAAAATATGACATTATCTCAAATAGATGATAATGATATTGAACAAATCATACTTCAGCTTAAAGATGTGGGTGCGGGTATAGATGAAATCAACTCTAAGATATTTAAAAACTCACATAAACCAATTTTGTCCAAACTAACCCACTTCTTTAATTTATGTCTGTCAACTGGCACATTCCCAAAAGCATTAAAGGTAGCTGTAGTTAAACCAATTTTCAAAAGTGGAGATAGTCACTTATTATCCAATTATCGTCCCATTAGCATATTACCGTTCATATAAAAAATATTAGAGAAGATCATATATTGTCAACTATTAACATACATTACATGTAATAACCTCCTCACAGACAGACAGTTTGGTTTTCGAAGTAAGCATTCAACTTACATGCCCATCATGCTGATTCAGGATTTCATCACTAATGCTTTTGAAAACAACGAATATATAGTTGGAATTTACCTAGATTTATGCAAAGTATTCGATACAGTTGACCAAGATGTGCTACTTGAAAAACTAAACAAATATGGTGTAAAAGGAAGTGCACTTCAAATCATCAAATCATATCTTACAGAACGCACACAGACTGTGTCTGTTGATGGGGTCAAGGCCAATTTAAGAAATATTAATATAGGAGTGCCTCAGGGCTCAATTCTTGGTCCTCTCCTGTTTATCATGTTCATAAATGACCTAGTTAATCTTGATATAGAATGTCAGTATTTTATTTATGCAGATGATACTGCAATATTTTTAAAGCATCATAATCCAGAATCACTACAGAACATAATAAACATAGCTTTGCCAAAAATAACAGAGTGGCTGGAAGCTAACTACCTTACATTAAACACCTCAAAGACCTTGCTTCAAATATATGCAAAACGTAAAGATAATATCACAATAAATGTCCATATGGATGGTGTTGCTATCAAACAAACAAAAACAGTTAAATATCTCGGGGTCCTCATTGACTCTGACATGAAGTTTGCATCTCACATAAACTGCATTACAAATATAATTAGCAGAAATATAGGAATGATTGCCAGAACTAGACAATACGTTACACAAGGACAACTCCGGCAGCTATATAATTCACTCATTTTGCCTTATATAAACTATTGCTGCTTCATATGGGGCTCAAATTATGAAAGTCAAATCCATAAATTGTTAATATTGCAAAAGAGATCCATGAGAATAATTGAAGGCATCTTCCCCCCACAAAGTGCAAATCCAATTTTCAAGAAATACAATATACTTAAAGTTCATGAAATAGCACACTTACAAATGCTTCTAATTATGCATAGGTATCTATTGAATGAACTACCAGCAGCAGTAAGATATCTCATTCAACCATCACCACAACCTCACCATCATACAAGACAAGTTAATCACTTTCAAAACAACTTCTCAACAAAGAATTATAGACTATTTACATTTGCATGCATGGGACCTAAATTATGGAATAATATAATATCAAGGAACTTTGCTGTACAGGACGTCCCACGCTCAAAACTTACATTTAAAAAGTACTTAAGAAGTTACTTCCTGGACAGAAGCTAGTGATTAGTGCCATTCACTACTCAAATACATAATATGTAGAACAACATAATAGTACCTATACATAATATTACAACAACAAAGTAGTATACATAATAATACAACAACATTATGGTATGGCATTATGGTATTAAAAAAAGTGATGCATTATGGTATGGCAGCATATATGGTTATATATGATTACTTATAATTATATATGATCGTGTATGAGTACTGTGTATATGTATATGTGTGCGTGTATGAGTACTGTGTATATGTATATGTGTGCGTGTATGAGTACTGTGTATATGTATATGTGTGCGTGTGTGTGTATGTGTGTATGTGTGTATGTGTATATGTGTATGTGTATATGTGTATGTGTATATGTGTATGTGTATATGTGTATGTGTATATGTGTATGTGTATATGTGTATGTGTATATGTGTATGTGTATATGTGTATGTGTATGTGTATATGTGTATATGTGTATGTGTATATGTGTATGTGTATATGTGTGTATGTGTATGTGTATATGTGTATGTGTATATGTCTATGTGTATATGTGTATGTGTATATGTATATGTGTATATGTGTATATGTGTATGTGTGTATGTGTATATGTGTATATGTGTATATGTGTATGTGTATGTGTGTATGTGTGTATGTGTATATGTGTATGTGCATGTGTATATGTGTATGTGTATATGTATATGTGTATGCGTATATGTGTATGTGTATATGTGTATGTGTATGTGTGTGTATGTATGTTGTATGTATATGTGTATGTATATGTGTATGTATAGGTGTATGTGTATATGTGTATGTGTATATGTATGTGTATATGTGCATGTGATATGTGTACCCATTCAATGGCGCTGGCTTCAGGCACCCTACTCGGCAACAAGCTACGCTTAGCTGAGTGGGGTTCACGAACAACCAGCAAGAAATGATCGAAAATTGACCAGACTTTGTCCTCCGCCCTGTATGACCGATATCCCCTTTATAACAGCGTGAATGAATATGGAATCCTGGGGCGTAGCTGGGGGGCAGTTATTTGCTGTTTTCAGCAATGACTACTTTCCGCCTTCCTTTATATCACCACACCCACCTAAACTACCTCTCCTCATATGCTTTTTTATGTTTGTTTCCATTTCTTAGCTGGGAGTGCCGCGACATTTTCTCTTTTGTTCTCTGGTGTTAATGAAAGGTGTCGTGCGTCGTTGGGATCGTGGGTGGGGGCACTCCTGGTCACCTATTAATGGGTGGCGGCTAGAAGAAAAAAAAATGTGGACGGGGTTTTACACGCCATGCTATTTTGTCGGCTCATCAGATCCCGTCCAGTTTCGGTGCAATCGGTAGCTACTCACCTATCCTGTCTGGTATCAGAGTGACCGTGCCGACCTGCAGCAGGGACATCTGTCCACGACCTCTGGCACTAGACGCGTACACGGTCAGCGTGAAGTTGGCCCCGGGGCTCAGGCCTCGCACGTGGAACGTCGCCTCCTTTTGTGATAACGAATGTAGCAACTGAAAAGGAAAACACAGTTATGTCATCAGCAGTGTATTGTGCTTTACAAAATAGTAAATTATTATAAGCCGGTTTTAAGGGCTGCGGTAATAGGAAGGTAAAGGTACAGGAAATGTTTATGGAAAGTTTAGCGCAAAGCGACAGGGACATTCCAGGACAGATCGACCAAAACAAATCAAAATAACACCCTTCATTTCAGATTTCGATAAAACTATGTCTTGGGAGTTATCTGGGCCGTATAATTCACGCTGTGACATTTGCTGCCTCGTCCTTCAAATAGTTTTCGAGTTACAACCTCGCGCAACTTTGCAATGTCGTGCAAAACTCTCATCTAAATATTTTTTGAAAATTGTAAATTTTTGAATTTCAACACGTGATATTAGGTAAAGTTACGTGATTTTATAATGTGGCCATTTAAAAATATTTTTTTCCATGCCATAATCGACTTTGATACATAAGTCTTCGATGGTAAAAAAAATTGAGATATGTTTTTTCTCACAAAATATTAGATTTATATTTTTGTATTTGGAAAAATCATGGTCACCAGCACGTCTTTGGTAATAACTTTGCACGTAATTGTGCCAGAGAGCTCAATTCAACGGCACTATGCTTATTGCTTATCTCGTCGATCTGATTTCAATTATATATAACATGAGCCTTGTAGTCGCTCAATTGTAGTCGCTCAAGGTGACATCAGGTCACGTGACCTTGAGGTCACAGAGTGACTGCAAGGCTCATGTTATATATCATTGAAATCAGTTCAACGAGATAAGCATAGTGCCGTTACATTGAGCTCTCTAGCACAATTACGTGCAAAGTTATTACCAAAAAGATCTGCTGGTGATGGGATTTCCAAATAAATAAATATACATACATATTTTGAGAAAAACATCTCCAATTTTTTTTTTTACAATCGAAGAGTTATGTGTCGAATTCGATTCTGGGATGGCAAAAAATCCGAATTTTAAATGATCACATTATAAAATCACGTCATTTTACCTAATATCACGTGTTGAAATTCCAAAATTTTGGAATTTTCAAAAAGTATTTATATTATATTAATCTATGGTTAATGATGATTCTGATGATATATACGTTTGTATGACTTGCATGAATGAGATGGGAGATATTGCCCGCTGAAAATTAGAGCTTTGCGCGATATCAAAAAGATGCCTGAGGCTATAACTCAAAACCCATTCGAAGGACGGGGCTGAAAATTTCACAGCGTGAATCTACGGCCCAGATAACCCTCGACCCGTAGTTTTATCGAAATCTGAGATGTAGGGTGTTATGGCTTGGTCGATCTATCATGGAATGCCCCAACATTCAAAGTTAAGTATACACTATGCAGTATACAGCATAGAACAATGTCCATACTAGTGATAAGTCAGTTTGCATTGATGGATCAGTGAATTCCACATTTTACTAACTTGGCTCATCCTTTTAAGATGAACATGCCGGTTAGATGGTGGAAATCATCGTACTTAACTCCTTTCCAGCTGAAGAGGTAATTTCAAGTATGAGTCGCCGCAAATGATCTCTCTCGTCCCTCCTCTCGACCGCTCTCTGCAGTCGCTTTTTCGCTCTCTCTCTCTCTCTATCTCGTTCTCCCCTCCCTCTCTCAGTACCTTCACTGAATCACTTGAGAAACCTGAACACTCTGACGAAATATAAGTTTAAGTATGCGCTGCCCATTTACAGTCTGCAGTCTAATTTAAATGAACAGAATGTTTCCGAGATAAGTGTGCAGCAATTTCAATCTCATCATTTCAGACCAAATGGGTCACAGCCGATCTGAAAAGAAACTTCATCATCATCGACGATGTCTTGTTTGCTCAGATGACTGTAGACTGTAAAATAAATTGAATATGACCTCCTAATGTAAGATAGTGACTTCAAGAGACGTTGTTCATCTGAGTAAGATCCATTTATTCGTCACAGAAATAGATATCGCTTCAAATTCATGATAATGGTTTACATCCTGTTGGGTTCAGCTAAAGCTACCAGTAAAACGATCCGAGGTCAACATCATATATGGACTAGCATGACATTAGGCCTGTTTACATAGCATAAACAGACTCAATTCCTAGGGAAATAATTTCCTAGGAATTGAGACTTTTTAGCTTTTTCTAATGAAATTTCACTAGCCTCAAAAGATTGGTTTAGTTTGTTTAAAAACTGCTGTTTGAGCACGATAATTCACAATGGTACTCTTTCATATGCTATCTTTAATCTTTTTTGACCTACTCGCAAGTAACATAACATGTGTTACATGTTATTCAATGACTTTTGGGAAAACCATGTTCCTGGATGGATGGATTTTCGGTGTTTCATGCCTATATTGCTCCAGAATATGCCTGAATGTCTCAATTCCTAGGAATCATCTGGTAGCTTATCACCTTGGTGTTAACCTGTGGTGCTACTAACTCCTGATATCGTGGACGTGTCGCCGAATCTGATTGATAGCGGCACCATAGAAAAAGGCGGTTTTTCGTAGTGTTTCCTCGAGATCAATGAGCAGCATTCAAATACACGCGTAAGAAAGTAGATATTCAAATCTAGTGAAATTTCACTAGAAAAACTAAGAAGTCTCAATTCCTAGGAAATTATTTTTCTAGGAACATTTTCCTAGGAATGTGTTTGTATGCTATGTAAACAGGCCTATTGTTGATAATTCAGAATAGGCGGAGCGCCGAAGGCGCGAAGCCTCAGCAGGGCTGGGAAAAGTTATCTTTCTGCCCTTCTAATCGGTGACAAATCTATAGCCATCGGTGGAGTAATCGGGGACAAATCTTAGACAGACAAGTGGGTACCACACCTTTGCAAATGATCACCTCTTTCATGATACTCACACCTATATATCATTAATCAGCTCTACTCAGCTCTAAAATAATCCTTGAGTTCTAAAATAATCCAGCAGCTCTAAAACATATGCAACCGGTACAACGAGTTCGTTTGTTCATGGAACAAAACATGCGCAATATCAGCGATAATGAGCACTGTGCGCAGTCTGGCGGCTGGGAAACGGCACGTGAACGCCACACGCAGTTCAACTACAACGGAGACATAATTCTAGGGTGTCGCCGTTTTGGCGCCGACGGGGTATGCATCGTTTGCAGAGTACAGAACAGATGCCATCGAATGGGCCCCAAAAGTAGGGAATCTAAACCGAAGAACATCTGAAGGCAAGTAGCACACCTATGCACACTACATGCCCGTAACTGAAATGAAATACATTATTTGATAAATTCACCATTTTAGTCTAAGAAAATATTAAAAAATCTATAACTGATTGTATTTAGATAAAATGAAGAAGACTAATGAAACAGCATGTCATATGACAAATACAATATTACTCTTCTTTGAATGGGGCCTCACGGAGTACAATAACGAACGGCATTCGTGGCGCAGGCTCACGTTATTCTAAATTTGGGGTGTTCCTATCGGGAGTGACCCGCTTGGGCCTTGAAGCTGCGCTTAGAAGTGTGTGTTTGAAATGTCCTATACTATTATTTATCATGACAAAAACACTCTAGGATCCAACAATTTTGAGTAGGATTATATTATTCGATAATGATTTCATCGCAAGACATACATTTTGTGGATTTAATCAGCGCAGATTACCTACCTCATGGGTAGAGCTGTCATAAAATGTTGGTGGGGCAAAATGTCATATTGGCTGGTTGTTTTGGATGGTTGAGGTGAAAATTACCATTTTAACCCTCGCCCGGGTAGGGCAAAATCACTATGTATTCGGGTAGGGGGGTTGGTACGACCCTACACCCTTAGCGTTTCGCCCCTAATTAAGCTAGAGTTTCGCGTCAACGACGAGCGTGTTGCTTTGTGACGAGAGGAAGCCGCTGATATCCCATTTTTAGGTCTTTGGTCATTAGGTGACCTCTGAGGTCATGTCAATGACCCAAAAGTCATCAAAATTGTAAATGCGCATACATTGAATTTTATCGAGCTAGAATCATGAATGAGCATATCACAATGCTTAATAGGTGCCAAATTCGTAATCAGCGTCACAAAATGTCCTAAAACTTCCAAATTCCAAAAAGGTCATGTCAGGTCATCTGAGGTCAGTGACCTCGGTTGGCCTGTGGAAGCGCATGACCCCAGTGGAACATATAATTATGGAAAATGGATCCCAAATTTGAAATCAGCATTACAAAATGTCCTAGAAACCGACGGTAGCCCAAAAAGTCATCTGAGGTCATCGGAGGTCAATGTCAGTTGATCTCTGAAAAGGTCAATCGAGGTCACAATCTCAGTGGAAACCACAACTGTCACCTGGAAACGCCTGTGCATATACTCCTGAACAACGAACACTCGAAAGCTGCAAAAGTTACAAGCATTGATACTGCGGGACACCAGTTGCGCCTGACATGACCTTGAGAAACAGGTCATAGGTCACGGGTCATGTGGGTTAGAAGTTCAAAATTTTCAGAGTATGTGGGATTTTTTCTCTCTCAAAAGTAGGGTACTGAAAGTTGCATCAGCGAGTTATTCCAGAAAATCCGAGCGGGGGGGGGGGGGGGGGGGGGGGGCATCCACCCCCTACCCGGGCGGCGAGGGGTAACCCTCGCCCGGGTAGGGAAGTGTGTGTGTGTGTGTGTGGGGGGGGGGGGGGGGGGTGGATGCCACCCCCTCGGTTTTTCTGGAATAACTCACGTAGTTTTTAACCGATTGCGATGAAACTTTCAGTACCCTACTTTTGTCAAATTTTACACATAATCTGACAAATTTGCATTTCTAACCCACATGACCCGTGACCAATGACCTGTTTCTCAGGCGCAACTGGCGTCCCGCAGTATCGATGCTTGTAACTTGTGCAGCTTTCGAGTGTTTGTTGTTCAGGAGTATATGCACAGGTGTTTCCAGGTGACAGCTGTGGTTTACACTGAGATTGTGACTTCGATTGACCTTTTCAGAGGTCAACTGAGGTCATTGACCTCCGATGACCTAATATGACTTTTTTGGGCTTCTGGCGGCTTCTAGGACATTTTGTGACGCTGATTTTAAATTTGGGATCCATTTTACATAATTATATGTTCCACTGGGGTCATGCGCATCCACAGGTCAACCGAGGTCACTGACCTTAGCTGACCTAACCTGGCCTTTTTTGAATTTGGCAGTTTTTAGGACATTTTGTGACGCTGATTACGAATTTGGCACCTATTAAGCATTATGGTATGCTCATTCACGATTCTAGCTCGATAAAATTCAATTTATACGCATTTTCGCATACGCAAATTTTCGCATACACATACGCAAAATTCAATTTATACGGGGGGGGGGGCAGTGGGGCAGCCGCCCCGCTGGCAAAATCAAGCGGGGGAAAACTATCTTTTTGCCCCCCATCTTCCGTAGTCGAAAATGACATATCCTTTACCATATATGGTAAAAATGAAGAGCATTGCAAAAGTTAAAAAATACAAGAAAAAATATACTTCATATGGCAGTAAAATATGGTAGCTTGTCCTTCAGGCAAAAGTGACGCAAATCAATATTTGGCTACTGAAAACAGGTCTTGTTTTCTGGTAGCTATTACATTGCAATTGTATGTTGCCAGGGGCCCGGGAACAAGGGGGGGGGGGGGGCAGCGGGAGCGCTTGCCCCCCAACATCTGGATCGGGGGGCGGCGCCCCCTCAACTTCGGCGTGGCAGAAGTTTCCCTAAAAATGAGCTCTTTCAATTTTCTTCACAGAAAGTTTGATAGAATATGAAAGCCTCCTTATGCCACTTGCATTTTGTGTATGGCTTTATTTTATAGTATGTCATATAAGTATTGTATGGCTTTGCCTTTATAGCAGTATCGTATACCTTTATTTTCCCTCCTTTTCCTTTTTCATTATATTCTATGAAATATAATGGAAAGCTTCAATTGAGTAAATTTGGTAGCAGTTGTCTACTTGGCGCGTCGTCGTTAAAATGACACACTGACGGCGAGAAACATCTGCTGCATTTCGTTTATAAGTTTATCCCACGTCAACGTTACGGATGCGGTCAAACTGGTGTGCGGCTCTCTTGCTGTCCTCGCTGTCTCTGCCGACGGGGCGGCAATTGCAAGCAAGAGTTATCGTAAATGTCGTAGGTTACCGTGATACGGTTGAAGCGGTCGGTGCAGCCCACACTGGTGAGCTTCTTCAAGAAAAAACGTCAGGCGTGAGGTACGAGTATTTTATCAGACGACAGGCGGGTTCACAAAGGCATACGGTTCATATTAGGAAACGGGGGAGGGGGTATGACCCCCACTTTTGTTCATAATTTGTGTGTTTTTTTATATTAACCCGCCCCGTGCCGTAGGCGGGGCGTTTAGACGCCCCCAAGTTTTTTTTTAGGTAAAGCGAGAAAAAAACGTCGGATGGCAGGGCCGCCGTTTTAGCACAGCTGGTTGGAAATCAATTACTCACATTGTGTGAAATTATTGATCACTGGTCATCTCAGGTCAGGTCACCAGACCAGGTCACGTGACCCCACCTCCAAAGAAGTTTGCGGTCGTACCACTGGCACAGTTTTTGGCCGATCGGTTTCAAACTTACAGGATTTCATGAGGTCATAGCCAACTACAATTATAATATCTAAGATTTTGTTTATACGTGACCTAAGGTCGGGTCATTTTCGTGACTTCCCCATTATAAGTTAATAGGGAAATATTCAAATGCTTCCTATTCCGAGGATACGCATGATATCAGTCCAATTCCTTCTAGATCATGTTATCATAGGCACTTCTTGATGATCCATGTACAATGTTTGTTCAGTGACCCCCACAGGGCTAGCCGAGGTCATCTGAGGTCAACAACACTTTGTCAATAACTCTCGATAGAATTAAAAAAGAAGAAGTGAAACCGGCATAAATGTGCTTGTCTCGCCGAGCATCGTCTGCCAATATGCAACATGACCTAATTGGGTCACCACTTGACCTTGACCTGCGGTCAAATTTCTAAGTTGATTTACACTAGTCAACATGGATGTGATTCAAAGCGCCTTGGCGAGACGAACACGATGCCGTCAAAATCGTTGCCTCATCTTTATTAGGTAAAACGTTATTTGCGAACAACTATTTGCCAAAAAATAGCCTTTTTGATTTTTGATGACCCCTGGAGCCTCAAGTATTGACCTGATCTAAACTTTTGTGACACTTCACTGATTGCATATTCAAGAGCTTTCAATTCTTTTTCTCGTTTGTTCCTAGCTATCATAGTTCCCGAGATATTTGGAGATTTCTGAAGCGATATCCTAAAACTGGAAAATCTGACATTTGATGACCTCTGGCGACCTCACTATTGACCTGAACCCAAAAATGTCCGAAATAGTCGGACCTGAGCGTCTTGGTTGGTTGGTCTGATGAGTCTCGGATGGCCTGAGGGATCTCGGTGGGACCTGAGAGGGTCTTGGTTGGTCTGAGGGGACTATGATGGGCTGAGAGGCCTTTGTGGGACCCGAGAGGGTCTTCGTTGGTCTGAGGGGTTCTCGGCGAGGCAGACATAGCCCTTTCTCTGTCTGAGAAGGCCCTCGCTCTGCATGCGAAAGCCTCGGTACTACATTGAGAGCCCTACCATAGCTGGAGTGCAGAGGAAGTCCTTGCTTTTCGGAGAAGGCCCTTTGACCTAAACCACGAAAAAGCTCTCAATATTTCCGAGAAGCTCCTGACCAGCCTAAGAGAGCCTATAAACTCGCTGAGACGGCCCCAAGTGGCTTCTCAGGTTCAACAGGCTAAACTGGTTCCTCTGAGTTTCCTTGGTCGTCGCAAGGAGGTCCTCAGCTGGCCCTAGCGTGCGCTCCACCAGCCTGAGGGTCCTCGGCGGCCGCCATTCTAAGAGGAACTTCATCAGGGATTAACACGCTGGTCTATTTACTTATGTATTTATTTAACATCATCGCCGACGGGGTGAACCATTTATGGGCGAAGTCACAGATAAAACCACACGCATTCACATACACATTTTCTAGCCTGAGAGGATCCTCATTCGGCCTGAAAGGGACCTCACGTAGTCTGGGAGGGCCCTTGTCTAGCCTGAGACGGTCCCGAGACAGTCTGAGAGAACATTCAGCTCGTCCGCCCGCAAGGCTGGCCGAAAAGGGCCCAGCTGGCGGTTGGAGGGGCAGCTTCCCCTCCTTCTCACCCCTGTGGCGCCGGCCCTGGTAGGAACGTTATAACGCGTTGTTTTATGGCCTTGGTCAGGGGATGGGATCGCATCACCAATCACCAATCGTCTGCTCTGGCGCTATATTCGTTCGGAGCTACCCAACACCGTTTAGATCCAGCAACTGAATACAACACACCGGCCGCGATCTGCTGATCTCGCCACGTGAAGCGTAACTTTAGCAGCCAAAGTAAAAACGGCCTACGGTAGGCAACAACTATTGCATACAGCTGCGGTCCCTTCATGCTATTCAGCTGCCAATACCTTGAGTGATTATTCAACAACTCCGACTTTGTCATTGTAATGCTGTCCGTCACCAAATTACATTAGCCGGGTACGGGCAGAATCGGGAGCCAGCCAGCTCTCCGGGTCCGGGGCCAGCCCGCTCTCCAGGTCCGGGGCAGACCCGAGGGCAGCCAGCTCTCCGATCCGGGGCAGACCCTGAGGTCAGCCAGCACTCCGGGTACGGGGCAGATCCGGGGGCAGCCAGCTCTCCGGTCCGGGGCAGACCCTGAGGTCAGCCAGCCCTCCGGGTCCGGGCCAGATCCGGGGGCAGCCAGCTCTCCGGGTCCGGGGCAGACCCGGGGGAAGCCAGCTCTCCGGGTCCGGGGCAGACCCGGGGGCAGCCAGCTCTCCGGATCCGGGGCAGACTCGGGGGCAGCCAGCTCTCCAGGTCCGGGGCAGACCCGGGGGAAGCCCGCTCTCCGGGTCCGGGGCAGACCCGGGGGGCAGCCCGCCCTCCGGGTCCGGGGCAGACCCGGGGGCCAGCCCGCTCTCCGGGTCCGGGGGAAGCCAGCTCTCCGGGTCCGGGGCAGACCCGGGGGCAGCCCGATCTCCGTGTGGGCGAAATCCGACGCTATTTACTGTCAGATAAGCTGAAAATGGTCCTTATTGGAAGACATGCAGCGTTCCATAAAACAAAATATTGGTCAAAAATTTGATTCAATTTTCCCAAAAGAACCCCAGATATGAATAGGGAAGACCTTTGGCATCACAGGTATGTGTCATCTGCTGAACGAACTATTTTAGAAATGCTCGAAATTACGACCCGAATACCATCTATTTTCCCATAGCCCGCCACGCTAAAGCCGGCTCGCTATATAAATGGTGACGTCACGGCTCAAGTGTTGCCAGTCAAATTGACAGGGGCTGTATGAGAGGAAAGCACAAGCGTTAGGCAATGCAACGAATCTTGTTTCGTCATCCTAGCTCAATTAGAAACGCTAAAACGATTCGTCAACGCCAAGCTCTACTATCGGGTATATGGCGGACCGGTGCTTAAAACGGGACTTTGAGGCGATAACTTCATCCGCTGCTCGGAGATTAAGATTACCGACCAAAATCCATCAAACTTGGTCCCCATGGATAATTTTCATCAGAGAATGGGAATCGCAAGGGGCGAAGGTGTTCGGACAACTTTGTTGAAAAGTGGGACGCTCTAATGAATATGTCAGCGTCAGTCCAAAGGACACCAAGTCCACCAGATAGAGGTGCAGCGATTAAAGCAATAGCCCTTCGCGGCGGGACCCAGCCCCAGAGTTTCCCAGACCGACCACATGCTGAGGCCGTGCGCTCTCCACACCTGAAGTCATCCGGGACCATTCAACCGTCGATAAAGCATTTCGTCGACCGGCGAAACAATGAGATTCAGTTAAAATCCTGCAGATGACCATCTCAAGCGTATGCATACGCATGCATGCAGGACAAATAAGTGCGCAGAATGAACCAAGCAATGAGAAGAAGATTTGACAAAAGGAAGTGCAAAATAAAAGATCATTGAACTATTTCGACCGGGATCAATGCGCTGGGTTTTGAACGAAGTCATCTTTAACAAACGTGCACGAATATTAGTGGAAGAGCCCTTGCCTGGATAACAACGTCAAATTGATAAACTAATCAGGAAGGGTGGATTAATTCCAACTTCAGCTGACCCGATTGCAAGTCATTGCGATTAAGAAGTTTAACAGGACTGCAGCCACGAATCAGCATGGGCAGCTTGGCAGCACTGCAGCCACGGACTAGCAAGCAGTGTAATATCGGCATCAATGCAATTCCGTTCAAGAAATTGCGTACGGAAGAAATGCCATCGTGTCAGCCAAAAACGGAATTAGAAAGAAACCATTGTGGCAGAAGTACAAGAGGAACTCAAACAAATGCAGTGAAACCATGCATTTCAAGGCATCATGGAGGAAGAGCGAAGGCTGGGTCGGAGTCGCTTCGTATACATGACTCTAAAGGAACACTAGCATCTGGCACGTTGCAAATGCTACATCAGTGTAGTGAGTGTCGCAGCATGAAGGCTGTACAAATTTGTGAGAAGAACTGCATTCGAAATCTATATAATACAGGACGATATACCGCAACCGATACCAAGTTAAAAATATTGAAGATCTATTGCTATACACAAATGCAACTTGAATTATTGAGACAACAGAATGGCGTCGACAAAATCAAACGGCGGTCACATCGATCTGTACCACAAATTGGACTGCGGTGCCATGCATTTCAAAATACTGGTTATGGAAATCTAAAGTTTGGTCGGAGGCAGCTTTGTCTATAACGATTATAACTGAACATTGGCATTACAAGAACATAGCGAATCCCAAATAAATGTTGCGGCATCAATGATATCAAGATTTGTGGGAAAGAAGATCATTGAATGCTGTGTGTACAATATGAAGATGGACACACGCCAGAACCGTTACCTGGCTCGAATCGTGGAAGTCGATTGATTAAACAGGGATTATATTTAATTATCGGAGAAACAGAGCGGCACCCAAAGAATAAAAGTATATGGCTATATGAATTTATACCAGAAACTGGATGGCGTGGCAACAAGTACAAAGGAAGTCGGCAAGCAATCAGCACAATTAACACCAATAAATGCTGCATGGACTAGAAGGGTATACGTACAAGTCTCGACAAGTAACATCGTGATAAACGGGGAAGGTGTTATACATACAAGAGGGTATGCAAATGTGGCGACAAAACCTCGGCAGAATTAGAAAGGACGGCCACACCCTGTCCATGAGGACAGCGGAGACATACAAAAGGGCGGCGAAAAAAAGAAAGCGGTCAGACCTGTCGCGAGAGCCAGCCATGAGAGACCGGCCGTCTGACCCGCCATGAAAGCCAGCCATGAGAGCCAGCCATGAGAGACCAGCCGTGAGAGCCAGCCGTGAGAGCCAGCCATGAGAGACCAGCCATGAGAGCCAGCCATGAGAGCCAGCCATGAGAGCCAGCCATGAGAGCCAGCCATGAAAGCCAGCCATGAGAGACCAGCCGTGAGAACCAACCATGAGAGCCAGCCATTAGAGACCAGCCATGAGAGCCAGTCATGAGAGCCAGCCATGAAAGCCAGCCATGAGAGACCAGTCGTGAGAGCCAACCATGAGAGCCATCCGTGAGAGCCAGCCATGAGAGACCAGCCGGCAGACCTGCCGTCTGACCCGCCATGAAAGCCAGCCATGAGAGCCAGCCATGAGAGACCAGCCATGAGAGCCAGCCATGAGAGACCAACCGCGAGAGCCAGCCATGAGAGACCAGCCGCGAGAGCCAGCCATGATAGACCAGCCGGCAGACCTGCCGTCTGACCAGCCATGAGAGACCAGCCATGAGAGCCAGCCATGAGAGACCAGCCGCGAGAGCCAGCCATGATAGACCAGCCGGGAGACCTGCCGTCTGACCCGCCATGAAAGCCAGCCATGAGAGCCAGCCATGAGAGACCAGCCGCGAGAGCCAGCCATGATAGACCAGCCGGCAGACCTGCCGTCTGACCCGCCATGAAAGCCAGCCATGAGAGCCAGCCATGAGAGCCAGCCATGAGAGACCAGCCGTGAGAGCCAGCCATGATAGACCAGCCGGCAGACCTGCCGTCTGACCCGCCATGAAAGCCAGCCATGAGAGCCAGCCATGAGAGACCAGCCGTGAGAGCCAGCCATGATAGACCAGCCGGCAGACCTGCCGTCTGACCCGCCATGAAAGCCAGCCATGAGAGCCAGTCATGAGAGACCAGCCGTGAGAGCCAGCCATGAGAGACCAGCCATGAGAGCCAGCCATGATAGACCAGCCGGCAGACCTGCCGTCTGACCCGCCATGAAAGCCAGCCATGAGAACCAGCCATGAGAGACCAGCCGTGAGAGCCAGCCATGAGAGCCAGCCATGAGAGACCAGCCGTGAGAGCCAGCCGTGAGAGCCAGCCATGAGAGACCAGCCATGAGAGCCAGCCATGAAAGCCACCCATGAGAGCCAGCCACGAGAGACCAGCCATGAGAGCCAATCATGAGAGCCAGTCATGAGAGCCAGCCATGAGAGCCAGCCATGAGAGCCAGCCATGAGAGCCAGCCATGAGAGACCAGCCGTGAGAGCCAGCCATGAGAGCCAGCCATGAGAGACCAGCCATGAGAGCCAGCCATGAGAGACCTGTCGCCAAGACCTGCCGAGGGCCTTGTAGCGCCCGACGGTAAGACCTCCAGAATGTAAGTGTTACATTCAAGTCTGCTCTTCCCCGGTCTAAACCCCACAGTGTCCCGGCCCAGACTGACCATGCATTCATTGCCTCTACAAATTAACTCTTTAATTGTCATTGACAAAATTAACAGATGGGAATTATATCGTAGCCGTCCGTCCAAACTGGCTGCACAATGGGTTAGACGTGGGGTGTGCGGCTTCAGCCGTAGACAATCTGCAACTGTATATGCCACAGCAGCATCCGATTATGCGTTCGAGAGACACGGATAGGAGGTGCATCCCGCCCAGCCTTCCTTCAGTTACCGGTGGTGGTTAGAACACTCGTGTTGTGGGGCAGCAGATGTATTCTCTGCGGCATCACGCTGCATATCAGCATCAGCCAGTGCAGTGTCGGTGATAGGAGATTATTGCTGTAGTCAAGTAGGAAGGTAGGCAGGTGTTAGGTCGGTGCTGGGTAGGTCATTAGTGTGCGTAATTAAGGCAAATGTTGCGTGTGGCTAAGCGAAACAGCATGCGCACAGGACGAGCATGGTATTGAGTGTTTGCTTCAGTAACCACTGTGGGCGTGTTGCATCCTTTCGGCGAGTAAATGGTCAGGCGGTCAGCGATCAAAGAGTCGGGGAAGGTAGCGGTTCAATCAGCGTGGGCTCAAAGAGTCGGGAAAGGTAGCGGTTCAATCAGCGTGGGTTGAAAGAGTCGGGAAAGGTAGCGGTTCAATCAGCGTGGGTTCAAAGAGTCGGGAAAGGTAGCGGTTCAATCAGCGTGGGTTCAAAGAGTCGGGAAAGGTAGCGGTTCAATCAGCGTGGGTTCAAAGAGTCGGGAAAGGTAGCGGTTCAATCAGCCTGGGTTCAAAGAGTCGGGAAAGGTAGCGGTTCAATCAGCGTGGGTTCAAAGAGTCGGGAAAGGTAGCGGTTCAATCAGCCTGGGTTCAAAGAGTCGGGAAAGGTAGCGGTTCAATCAGCGTGGGTTCAAAGAGTCGGGAAAGGTAGCGGTTCAATCAGCGTGGGTTCAAAGAGTCGGGAAAGGTAGCGGTTCAATCAGCGTGGGTTCAAAGAGTCGGGAAAGGTAGCGGTTCAATCAGCCTGGGTTCAAAGAGTCGGGAAAGGTAGCGGTTCAATCAGCATGGGTTCAAAGAGTCGGGAAAGGCAGCGGTTCAATCAGCGTGGGTTCGAAGAGTCGGGAAAGGTAGCGGTTCAATCAGCGTGGGTGCATCTAAAATACACGCGTTCTTATTTGATGATCAAGGTACTTTGCAGAGGGTTGAAGTTGACCAGGGACGCGCGAAGGCGACGGAATGTATTGGGAAATGCACGGCACAGTTCCACGGATATAGCCGTCAGTATGCAGCAGATCGGAGTAGGTCTCCGTTATTGGCATTGGTCAGTAATTTACCCGATCAAGGACAATACGATTTAACAGCCCAACAAGTGTTTGTGACGTTTAGCTAAGGACCAATGTGCTGCAATCGACTACACTTCACTTTAGCAGACCTAAAATTACATTCCTTGGAGTTATTAGCGGACGGGAGATCACGGAGGATGCAATATTGTTTGCCAACAGGTGAGTCTAAGCCCAGTCTCGCTTCCAGGCAGGTAACATTGGCGTCGACGAGTCGAGTAAAGGGTAGTCATTCTCGCTTCAGATAAATACCAGTGGGCAGCTTCGTAAATCTCGTCTTTGGCAGCATTGGGGTGCATACATTATCTATTCAGGCCGTC